>VWZP01000973.1:245393-272039 GCA_013396995.1 Dicaeum eximium | reverse complement strand
GGTCGGGTAGGGGTGTCCACAAAGTGACGCTTGCTCTGGGGTGTGCAACAACTTATAAAGGGGGGAGTGTACATAAGGCGGAGACACACAGCATCCAATAGAAGTCCAAGAGGGGAGGAGTCGCGGGAGGGGTTAACACATTTGATTGGGCAGAGGGATGGGGTGATTCTGGGAAACCAATAAGGGAAAGGGAAAGGGGGACTGACAGGGAACTTTCTAGAAGAAAGGGACGTCTCAAGGGAGGATTGACAATAACGAAGGAGAGGATCACAATCCAAGTAAGGAAAGGGGAGGGGTAAGGGGCAAACCACTGAACAATGGTCATTTTGTGGGGGGAAAACGGAACAAACCATTATACAACAATGATAACATAACAAATAAACTTAACAAACGCACCGCAACATAGATATGAAAATTTTAATTAAATTATTTCATTGACATGAAAAAAGGAATCAATTTTCAGGGTATGAGTGTAGATATGAAGCAAGTGGGGAGTGTAGCAGAATTAAGGAAAACTTTCTATCCATAAAGATCTCAGAACTTCACAAATTTATATATGATATAGCAACAATATATAGTTGTCCATTAGAAGAAAAACAAGTCAAAGAATGTAGCAAAATAAGTGGTGCTAGAGACTGCTAAAAACTTTCAGTGACCACCTGAGCTATTTTAATGTATAGAAAGGATCTCCAAAATAAGGAAGTTTTCCTCTAACCAAGAATATTAATGAAAACTGAGAAGTGTTCAGTAGGCAGACTTCACAACTGCTGCAACATGAGAACTTGCACCCATCATTAAAGGTATCTTAATAAAGCTTTTATTGCTGAAACACCTTTTGTTGCATTGGAAGAGCAAGTGTAAGAGGGGAACAAGAGTGATTTGAAGCCCATATACTTTCTGAGTTGTTAGTACAGCTTTCTAAGGTACCTGTCCAGTTATGTTGATATGGCAAAAATACCCCAATAATGGAACACATTTTCATCCTCCCTTGTATTTCCCCACCCAACTTCAGCTCCTGGCACAACCTATTATACACATGAAGACAACACATTTTTCCAATTGTTTTATATCCACCCAATCAATCATTTTCTTGCCTTACAGCAACACGTTCAGTTCAAACTTCTTTCTTTATTTTTTTTTTTTTTCACTCAGGGAAAGCTAACTGTCTAATAAAAAATATGCATCATTTTAATATCATGTAGGTGCACAACCAAGTAGAGGCAATGGACATCTCAACATTATTATCAATCACCAGTGACAGAAGAATATAACAGGACACTCCTGTGGTCATGAAAATTGAGAGATAATGCTTGAAAGGAACATTTTTGTACATTGCTCAGACATATGTTTTTAAAAAAGTGCAAAAGAAAGGGTTTAACTAGTGCAAAACAACTCTTAATGGGAAACTATGGGAAACAGAGGAATAGGAGGTAATTCATGCCATAGTAAACTGATTTTTCTGCACATATATACTACTGAATTCTTGTATCACACAATTTGATATTTGACTTTTTTCTTCAGTCTTTTTTAACAGAAAAAGGCCAGCAAAAATGAAGGCCAGAAATGTGTGCCTGAAAGCATTTTATTAGTACAGATTTCTACCTAATTTCACAGGAAATTCAAATTTTCAAAGAACAACAGAGCTCTGGAGCAGAGCCAATTTCAATACAGCCAGAGTGAAAAAAATAGTATTGAAGACAGTCTGACCAATTTTTTACCATATTTTACAAAAAGAGGTCTAAGCCAGGAGCTTTGTGGTGGAAACGGGGTATACTGTGTATTGTATACATTACATTTGGTTCCATGTTTCTGCACACTCCAACAGAGACAAGAAACATGGAAGAGTGCATATCCTGTGATATCAGTGTCCTTTTCTTAGCCGGATGCAGCAACACAGCTTGAGTTAGCAGCCAGAACAAGAAGATTAAAATTGCTCAAGTTCCACACTTCATATGTAGTCTAAGATGTTACTGGTTGTATATCAGAGGTTTTTTTAAAGCAATCTCAGAGCAACTTTCCTCCATAGTTACATTCTTCCTTCTCTGATATCTTGACTATTATATAGTCTATTTTCCCCTTAGTCCTGAACTTAGAATTAATTGGAAAGGAAATTACTTCTATACAGAGAAGAAAAAGAGTTTGTGCAGAGGAACAATTCTTCATATTTTTTTGATACATAATACTCTTGTGACAAATAGCACTTTTTTTTCTCTCAAAAAAAAGCCTCAGATACTGCAGTTAGATGAATCATCTTTTGATAAGTATAGTTTCATAATTACAGATCTAAATGTACACTTTAAGCAAATTTGCAAGAAGATTAAAAACTAAAATTTAAGGTTTAGTAAATTCTTAATGTTAAAGTCATGTTAGATGTGAACAATTTCAACTGCTTTTAAAGTATTGGCGCCAGTGAGAGTAAATTAGTATGTAAGTAACTCGATAAATCTTTAAGGTTTTTCATCAAAATAGTTTGAAAGCACAGCTCAGAACAGGGGTCCATTGAAGGGAATAGCAATTAAATGTAAAAAATGAAGTGGTTCAAAGAAGAAGAGAAGATAGTAAGTAAATAAGCTTTTAAGGGTGACCTTTCCTTCTTTTCTCTCTCAAGAACCTAATTTGCCAGGAATTTGGTGGTCTTGCACAAAGAGCCAAAGAAAGAAGCTAAAGAAGCCAAAGCTCCATAGTGGGGGAGAAGAGCAAAAAAACACCATTAAAAAAAACAAAAAACAAAAAACAAACAAAAAAAAACAACACCACAAACCAAAAAACAAAACATACACAAAAAAACCCCAAACAAAACAAACAAAATAAATAAAACTTTGGGAAAACTGGTCTTAGGGAAAGATTAAAATGACAGGCAAAAGAAGAGAAAGATGGAAGTGTGTACAGAGGAACTATAACATTAGAAAACCATATCTCCTTGTGGGACAGGGCTCTTCAGCTTGTAAGGACAGTAACTGTGGGTAATAAATGCAAATAAAGAATGTCTTCATAATCTGTGTAGAGAGCTCAACCTGCATCTTGCAGACACAGGCAGCACAGGAGGCTAAAGAAGATAACACAAAGGAATGGGTAGAAAGGACTGACAAATGTGTGAGGAATTTAGATGGAGGAAGAGAAGTCAAATGTGTTTTTTGATTATTGGAGCTTGAAGGCGTGGTGGATTTCTGCTGGTGTTTGTGAGCACTTTGATGGAACTAGTGCTGAACCAGATGGGCACAGATGGCTGATGCACTTCTCCACTTTCTTAGTGCACTTTTCCACTTTCAGGGCAGGAGCTGAAGAGCCTAGCCTTGTTGTGGCCACTCTGCCTAGAACCACCTCCCCATGCCTTCCCACAGGCTGTACAAATCACAGCAAGTGATGCCCAACACAAATTGTACTGCTGCTCTAAGCTGTGTTTGATCAGGTTTGCCACCTCTCAACAGGTGGCTCAAGAGGCCAGCTGAGGGTGAGACCCATGATAACCTGCAGGGCCTCAAAAAAAGGAGCATGTGGTACCTGAAATGTGTAAACAGCATCTGCCATGAGGCTGTCAGACATGTGCAGACTGAAAATTGTGGATGCTTTCCTGGTCTAAATCCTGGATGGTGGAGAACTCAAACCCTTTCATATCATGATAGCTGTCAGCATAAATTATTGCAATGTCTGTGAAGCTTAACCAGAACCTGAAAAGCTTGTAGGGCTAAGAAGTGGTAACTTGGGGTTCATATGCTGATAAAAGACTTGTAAATACCAAATATTAACTTATACCTCTAGAAGGCTCCTCTGCACTTGTGGCTGCTGTCCTGAGAGAAGGCTTACGCATCAGGCTCAACATTTTCATGAAACCTGATCATGGGTGATGGATTTCACTCCTCACACTTTGGACACAGAGGGTCAGCATCACGATGCTCCCTGACTTTCCAGATCCTGTTTTGTTTGGCACAGCAAGCCAAGGGAGTCATGAGTATGGTACAATCATAGAACACCCTGAAGTGAGCATCTCATGAGGAGGCTGTAGACTGCTATGAGATCTTCCCTCAGTCTCCTCTTCTCCAATACCATCTTGCCCCTATCCTCTTCTCTGATTATACTATGCCCCAATAGTCAAATTTCAGGTGATTAAAAATAATCCAGTTTTGCTGGACAGTCTATTCTGTAGTAAGAGATGGTTCGAAGATCCCTCATCTGCCTAACGATCATGGCCAAAGACAGAGACTGAAACCCTGAAAACCTCAAAAGGACTTTGCACAGGAATCCTGGCCTGGCTGAGGTGGGATGTTTGCCAAGTGTTTCCTGCAGATGTGCCCACTGGGAACTGGTTCCTGAGGACAATGAATGCTTGTCACAGTGGACTGAGTCATTCCTTGCTGCCAAAGCAAGAAGGGACAACCAGTCCTGTGCACCTACCTGTCCTACTGACCTGTCTTGTTCCTGTTCCCAGAGCAACAGGCCTCATAACAATGGTTGCAGATTTCCCCCACCTCTTGGCCAATTGCCCCTCGCTTTTGTAAAGGACTATAAGGGGACTTTCTAAATTAACTGTTTTCGAGATGTCCTCATGGACAGAAGATGGATCTAGTGGAAGACAGAACACGAGGACCTGTCTTGTCCGTTCATAGCTATTCCCCCTGCCTTCCTTTTTTCTTTCTTTCTATTTATTTTACCCCTCTCTCTCCCCCCTCTATCGCATAACTGTGTTGTTGCTGGCACCCAGTAAAAGTGCATTAATTGCTGTTGTTGGCACTCAGTAAAGGTGCATTGTTTTGATTAAAACTGGTTTTCCCCTGCTGTATCTTTAGCATTCCAAGATCGGTAAGCAAACCACCACGACCCCCGCTTGTGCAAGCAGATCATGATATCTGTATAGGACTTTGTCACAGACAGCTCCAAGACAAATACACAAAGTACCTTTTCTCCTCCCCTGCCATCTTTCCACAAAACAGTATAATATATCAACCAGAGATTGTTGGTGAAAGTGGCATCTGACTTCATTGAAGAGATGACGACAGTTGGAGCTAGTCTCTCTTATTTGCCATGTGTTCAAATAAAATACGCTACATTCTACAAATTACTCTCTTTAGTCTTTGATAAAGTCTATGGAAACATAATTCCCAAATGACATAGCAGTTTTGAACCTAGATGTATTTTTTGAGTGAGAAGAGGCTGTTATGAGTCCAGATGGGTCCCCTGCTTTATATATCTTATATGTATTTTGCAATTTGTTTGGGTTTTGGAGGGTAATTCTTCCATCTTCACCCTCCCTTCAGTATACATCCCATGGGATCCATTTGGTACTTAGGTACTTAGAAAGTCTTTTAAGGAATATACCCAGGATTGATCTAAAGGATTCTAATAATGGAATCCCATTGTGTTCCTAATGAAATCTATTCATCTGTTAATAAATTAAAACTTTGCAATCTATTTCTATAAAAATAGATGGATCTCTCAAAAATGGTTCTCAAACAAATCTCTGTTTGTTTGGTTTCAGTTGTTTGGGGCTTTTTCTGTAAGATGAAATAGTCTTTAAACTGAAAAAATATTCTCCATGTAGTTATTCAGTGATCAAGATCAAGTAACATTTTAACTTACTTTTTGGTAAACATAATGAATCGAGGTGTCTTTAGTGTCTCATCATAAAACATTTTCCTGACCTCAAATCATTATCACAACTGTGTTCTGAATCCTTTATTTTGTTATCACCCTTTTTTCAAGACAGTGCAATTTTGTGGTAAGGATCTCATTATTCTGACATGTATTGCAGTTTTACTGTTTCTCGATACTATTTTTCCTATATTATTGCATGTCTCCTTCTGGTAGCAGAACTCAGCCAGAGATCTGAAGAGTGCAGAAACTAGCTACTCTCTGACATAGACAGCACCTTTCATCCACCTAAAAAAACCTGATTTGTTATTTTGAAGCTAAATATTTTAGTTCTTTTTAGTTTAAAAAATTGCAATAAATATAGAAGTAGGAAAACAAGTAGAGGATGCCAATGTACTTTGCCTTTCTACTTCTAAAAGCACAATCTGAAGTAAAACATTATTCTTTTAACACATAGGCATTTCAAGCTTCTCTTAAAATATATACTACAATTTAAAATCACATTCCTTTCATCTACCTTTACTCTTATCAAAGTGCAGTACTCTCATCACAGCAGCACTACATTGATAGCAGAAATTTTGAATGCGTAAAGGCCACTATCTTTCAAAGTCACTTTCAGATTTTCTGTGTCATTGGAGAAAAATGAATGAAACATTAGTAAATATGGCAGAGGAGCATGGTGACCAAAATAAAGTGCTTTGTTTGACCAACAGTCCGTACACTGGCAAGAAACATTCAACTGCTTTTTGTACAAAGAGACCTAAACTGGGATTTTTTCCTTTATATCAAGAATGTCAAAAAGATTAAAAACCTGATTTGACCCAAGACCTTGAGCAAGAAAAGAGTCTCATTTATTCTTTCTTGTCTGGTATTTCTCTGCTCTTATGTTCTGCCTTTGGGCACTGAGCAAAAATAAAAGAGATTTGTCCACCTGTGTGCCAGTGCTGACACACAGATGACAAGGCTGAGAAAACCATGACCAGAGAGCACACAAGAATATCTGGATTGTTTCTCCTTTAAAGCCTCACAAGGCTTTCACCAAGGGAAATAGGACAGGGTATCTTGGTATAAATCATAGGAGGATATGTGCAGTGGGTTTTAAAGTTGAGTTGGTTGGTATTTTAGTTTTTAGGAAGTAAAATACCTTTCACTTCCTGTTCTGTAACTCTTCTGTATGACCTGAGCTTTTGCTTAGAAGGAGCCCAGGTATGCAAAAGCTTTCTACTGCTAGCTAGAACTGTAATTATACAAGATTATATGCAACTAATCAATGTAGCTTCACTCCAGAATAAACTTTAGATTTTTCACATAGATATTCAGACCTTACAGGCAATTAAAAGGCAAGAATGTTCAGACAGCTGAGACAGATAAGCTGCAAACATATTTATTTGTGTTTTAGAAAAGGACATTGATAGCCTGACTGAAAGGTGAGAAAATATGATTCACCAGATAAGTGAATATCTCACTATGCCTTTGTGAGCCATTTACCCTTTGCATTATATTTATAGTTAATACCATTTCAGTGGGGAAATCATAAGTCCTTCTTAGACCTTGGCTATGTCACAGCGTGTGTCCAGCTACAAGTATCATGAGATCCCAGTGTAATTTACAATTTTAATGGAAATTCTTTAAAATATGTCAGAGATATTCATACACACATACACACACACACACACACACGTCTCTCTAAAAAATACGGTATTATTTGACTCTTATTTTAACTATTGTATATATTTCTAGCACTTTCTAATTAATGACAATAATATAAATAAAATAACAAAAAACATACATTTATCTGTAATGTATAATAGATACTTCTAGAAATCATAAAATTATAACTAATAACAGTATAACAATAAAATAATTCAAAATACAATTTTGAGTTCTTAACAGAAGTCCTAACTTTTCAAGGTATAAATCAGATAACACAATACATGAAAATTCATACTTGCTGCTTGCATATTGTTAGAGTAATCCACAAGAATGCAAATAAATTGATGAAAATAACTATTTTAATGAATTTTATATTGTTTCTTTATTTCATTTGGTTTATTTCAGCCTCTTAATGATGGAAAGCTTACCCCTGAGACGAAGCCAGTGAAAAAGGGATGTATGACTGCAGATAACTCCATATGCTAGGAGAAAGGACAATAAACATACTTAGCAAAAAAACACTGTGTTGCCCAAAAGATCTGCAGTGACAGTAGGATTGTGTAGCTAGTGTTATGCTGTAACAGGGAAGAGCTGTGAGACTGTAGTGGTGTCATCTTCTTATCACTGCACCTTGTGGGGCAAATGCAAGAACTTAAAGAGCACAATTAATTCTCTCAAAACACTGACAAACAAGGAAACTTCCATAAGCCACCAGAAGAGGAAGATAAGGAAGACTTAAGATAAGCACAGATGGCGAAAAAAGAAGGCTCTAATTCCAGGTCTAAAAGAGGTGAAGGAGGCATTTCTTTTAACAATTGTGTCATAACAGCAAGGTAAGATGAGATGAAGATAGAAATCACTTCATGAGTAATTCAGTGGGTTTTGTTATCAACAGTACATCTATGAATGAACCCAGGTTTTACAATTTGCTCTGAAAAGTGTTGCACAACACTGCAGTTTTCCAAATAAAATTTCAGGTTGCATTTCATGCAGTTCTTCCAAGGTATTTTATGCTCAGAATGGCCAATGTTAACTACTCTTCTTAGATATTTTCTGGGAAAATCCTGGGCCTGTTCAAATAAGCAGGAATTCAGTCATTGGTTTTAATTGAGAGTGGATAAACATTTTATTATTTCAGGGTAAAAAAAGAGGCAGTGCAGTCCCTGAAAATTAGCAGAAACAAGATGTCTCCTAATAGATTGTTATTAAGGTTCAGCTGCTTAACTGGCTGGAGGATCTTGAGCACAAGCACATTTGGTACTACAAAAGTATGAAGACACATTAGAAAAGTAACTGTGAAATACAGGGAAGACATTAAGGAATTCGCAGAAGGTTCAGAAATCACCTTGGGTGCAGCAGAATATTAGAAAAGACAAGGCTATTTGATATAGTGCAGGAGAGACTATTCTTTCATCTGCTGTCAAAGGTGAAAAAAAACAAAGAGGGGTTCTGTTTTAGTTCACCTTTATATGAACAAACATAAAAAGGTCATGAGGTGCATGTGTAAAAGAGGACTCATAAATTAAATTGCAACAAACAATATAAATTTCCAAAAATAAAGTAAATAATCTAAAAAAAAATAGATTAAAATTCTATATAAATTCTTTCATTATAACAAAGGAATTGTTGCATTTACCTTTGCTTTATAGAAGCATTAGGAAACCCTGATTTGAGAAGGAGAGAAGAATACCAATTCAAGACTCATTTGCAAGTCTTATTGCTTGTCACATCAGACAATACATTAAATTCCTAGTTACACCCATATTAAATAAAATTAAAGCATAATCAAATGAAGTAAAACTATCATAATTTCATTTCCTTACAAAATTTTGTGGAAGGCATTCCCCGATGCCTTAAACATTTGATCTTGTCTATAGTTACAAATGAGGTTGTAGTCTCATACATTCCCATGTAATTCTGATTTTCATTAGATCATTAGAAAATTCTGTGAAGTGTGGTGCTCCATCACATGAATGTTTTCTTCAGTGCCAATCTATTGTTATGTGGGACTTTGTTACAGAAAGTTACAGAAATCCAGCACAAACTTGAACAGAAGGTTCCAGACATAAAAATAATCCTACACAGAAATATATATTATATAGAGATATATATGCATTATGTAATACATAATTATAAATAAATTACAAGAAAGAAATTGTATGATACTCTAAAGAATGCTTTGTTCACCCACCCCTTACATAGGCACACATGCATGTATACACAGATTGGAGAGTTATTGTCTGTGAATGCAACTTATTGGGAAAACAGAAAAAAAGTGTGTTGCTGACAGATGCCACTACCAAAACTGGAAAGCAGGATTTAGCACAAATTATCAGGTTTTCTGGAAAACAGGCAAGCTTCTGGGCTTATTCCAGACTCTTTTTCAAAATACTTTTTTTTCCCATTTCTTTCTGCATCTGAACTTTATTTTTTTTTTCTGTTTAGAAATTCAAATGCATATATATCTTAACCTTGGCTGGCCCAGTATCATTTCAAGGACTGGCTCATTAAGGAGAGTAAGAATATGCCTGCTCTCACATAGCAGATTCTCACACATTGAATGCTCATCTATATGAGTACATCTTTCTGTGTTAGCACATTAACATGACTGAATACCCACAGTAGATTGGGTGTATTAAAAAGAGTCTTTTAATACCATAAAGGAGGAATAGTGATAGTCTTTTCAGTAGCCTTTGAGGAAATAATTTTTTTACATATCAGAATTTACACTGAGGAAGTCAGGAGGAAAATACAATGAAGCATTTCCAAAGGCAGCAATTCCTTTAAGCAGTGTAGGAATCAAGATGATACAATATGATATCTCTGAGGAAAAGTGCTGATTTCTTTAGAAGCAGTATAATCTGAAAGAAAACATTCCAGACATCCCTACAAAGCTTTAAAAAAAAAATTACCAGCATACAATAATCAAGACTTCTTGAGGCAGAGAAATGTGTCCTCACAGTTGATTCCAGTCTTTTAAAAGGAAAAAACAGAAAAGCTCTCAACAAGGAATGCTGTCTCAATTATCCTTAGAAGTTGTGACAATTGGTTCTAGGCATAGAATTACTTTAATATCTCACTGTCTCTGGTATTTCTGTGCCCTCTACTATTTTTTGAATCTTATCTACATGCTAAAGAAGGTGTCTATCTCCACAAAACACCAATGCCGAAAATAGAAGAGACTGCCAGAAGCAGAGACATTTCAAGGAGCTGTGTGAACATGGAAAAAGGGTTTCAGGGTAACTAAGAACACTAGCTGAAAATCTTAATTTTGTTGAAGTATTGGAAAGTAAAGATTAGTTAACATTTGGCAGGCTCAGTCAGATATCAGAAGTAATTAAAAAAAAATCAGTATTTTTCTTTGCTTAGACAATCATTCATATGCAGAATTAAATACTCTTTCTGTTAAATAACCTTATAATTTCAGTAGTGCTTGGAATGGATACCCCATCAAATCTAGTGATTTCTTGTGCATGGCTGTGCAGTTCCATGATACGTGGATCAAAATACCTGTGTACTTTAAATTATTGCAGTTATTCAAGCATAAATTCTCACAATAATTGGTGATGAAAACATTTTTTCCAATATATTTTAAAATTGCATATGTATATGTATATATAATACCTTTTATTGGGTCCATTTATCAATTTCATTAGTATTGCTCAGATTTGCCAATCTGTCTTTTGTTTGAGTGCAAACCAGTCTCAGCACCTTATTGCACAATTGGGTAAACTGTGGCTCATAAGCACCACATGCACCTTCCTGAGCATCCCTGGCTCATCTTTCAGAGTAAAATTCAGAGCAAAATTTATTTAGCTTACCTTAATCACCAGCTCCCCATTATAAAACATGAAAACACTTTATTGGGTTTAGATGAGACATTTAAGCTGGATTTTAAGAACTATGGGGCCTGGATACTCAGTTAGGCAGGGCTGTCAAGCCTTTCAGCTTTACAGCCAGGACTTATAAGCCTATAAAGGTTGGCCTGAGGAAAGAGTAATGTCTCTATCCGAAGGGACTAGTCACATACTGGGGTTTTTTGTGTGCACAATATTGCACTGGAGAGCCTGCTTGTCAGACACTAAGGCCAGCAAAATAGGTAACATTAAGGTGACATCCCTTTATATTCTCAGTGCTGTGCACCATGTGAGTGGCAATTATTAATATTCCTTCCAAAGCTAAAGTTGTAACATTTGGATACCAATCCATTATAATCCCACTGCCTTCTGCAGAACTTCATTGTTCTGATGTGATTCACCATGCTGCATACACAAGAACAGGATGCCCTCTTCGTAGACTCCATCTAAACACTTTTCCCAGAGAAATCCGGTGCCCTGATATTCATCCACAGGATAATTCAAGTGTCAGACGTGGCAGAATCAGGTGCTTTGACTAAGAGTAAAATTGCATCCTTTAGCATTGTTGAAAACATGCTGTACTAGGCACTGAGCCAGTTCATCATGTGACATCTTGGCTTAAGGTATAATTTAAACCAACTAAAGGAAACTTCCTGGGTGAGAGGAAGGATACAATAGAAGAAATTGCCTTACACATTACATGGTTTCTAGAGACTAGCTATTAGTTAGATATATTATTAACAACACATAAAGCCAATATAGATCAGTGCATGGTGTTCTGTAAACTGCAATTATTTTCTTGCTGCCACCTACATTATATTTCATAAAACCAAATTCAACACTTATAAAATTATAGACCAGTCATAAAGTATCAATACTTATCCACATCTTTACTGATGCATCTTATTTTAATTTTATTCAGTAAGCCTTTTAGATGAGATCCCATTTTTATTTTGGGTCACAGAAAGAATAGTAAAGATATTACAGAAAAAGATTTTTTCTATAATTTCTTGAAAGAAATTAAAAAAAGAAAACTTGCAAATTTTTGTACACATATGACAAAAATGAGTTGAAATTTTAACTAATAATAGTAATTTGGTTTCCTTTAAAATTGTGATTTGTCAGAGAATCTGGTGAGGTAGAGTGAATCAGCAGAAGAAACATTTTTGAAATTGTAAAGAAAACCAGAGAATATTTTGGTAGCCATGCCAACACATACTCAAAAAAGAGAGTGCATTGTCAAGGCAGATAATATATAAGTTGAGTTGTACATCTGTACTCTAATTTCAGCTTCATCTCTTCCAATTAGCACTTCTATAAGGCATCTTTAAATTGTGAGGTGCTTCTTAACTCTTTTGACTTTTTAACTCTATTGATGTGAATGTGGGTACACCAACCTAGAGCTCTAGGTTTCCTCCAGGCTTCATTTTAGGAGCAGTTCTCTTCAACTCCTTTATAAATTACTTGGATGCAGGGCTCAAAGATATACTGTTTGCTGATGATACTAAATTAGAAGGAGCTCTTGACTTTCTTGAAGGCAGAGAGACCTTGCAGAGACCTAGACAAATTAGAGAGATGGGTAATCACCAGTATAGAATCACAGAATAATTAAGGTTGGAAAAGATCTCCAGGTTCACTGAGTCCAACATTTGATCAATCAACACATTTTCAAATAACCAGAGCACTAAATGCCATGTCTAGTTATTTAATTAATTCTTCTAGGACTGGTGACTCCACCACCTCTCTGGACAGTACATTCCTGTGCTTGACAGCCCTTTCAGTTAAGAAATTCCTTATGTCCAACCTGAATAACCATATGAGGTTTAAAAATGGCAAGTGCCAGATTTTGCACCTGGTACAAGGTAACCCTGCACAGACTGGAGAATGAGAGGCTGGAGAGCAGCACTGCAGGAAGGGACCTGGGGGCCTGGTNTCAGCTTCATCTCTTCCAATTAGCACTTCTATAAGGCATCTTTAAATTGTGAGGTGCTTCTTAACTCTTTTGACTTTTTAACTCTATTGATGTGAATGTGGGTACACCAACCTAGAGCTCTAGGTTTCCTCCAGGCTTCATTTTAGGAGCAGTTCTCTTCAACTCCTTTATAAATTACTTGGATGCAGGGCTCAAAGATATACTGTTTGCTGATGATACTAAATTAGAAGGAGCTCTTGACTTTCTTGAAGGCAGAGAGACCTTGCAGAGACCTAGACAAATTAGAGAGATGGGTAATCACCAGTATAGAATCACAGAATAATTAAGGTTGGAAAAGATCTCCAGGTTCACTGAGTCCAACATTTGATCAATCAACACATTTTCAAATAACCAGAGCACTAAATGCCATGTCTAGTTATTTAATTAATTCTTCTAGGACTGGTGACTCCACCACCTCTCTGGACAGTACATTCCTGTGCTTGACAGCCCTTTCAGTTAAGAAATTCCTTATGTCCAACCTGAATAACCATATGAGGTTTAAAAATGGCAAGTGCCAGATTTTGCACCTGGTACAAGGTAACCCTGCACAGACTGGAGAATGAGAGGCTGGAGAGCAGCACTGCAGGAAGGGACCTGGGGGCCTGGTCCTGGCATGTTGAACATGGGTCAGCAGTGCCCTGGCAGCCAGGAGGGACACCCCTGTCCTGTCCTGGGCTGCATCAGGCACAGCATCACCACCCAGGCAAGAGAGGGGATTGTCCTGCTCTGCTCTGCACTGGGGCAGCCTCACCTCCAGTACTGGGGCTGGTTTGGGTGCCAGAGTATAAAACAGACATTAAGCTATTAGAAAGTGTCCAGAGAAGGGCAATAAAGATGGTCAAGGGCCTTGAGGGGAAGCTGTGTGAGGAGCAGCTGAGGTCACTTGGTCTGCTCAACCTGGAGAAGAGGAGACTGAGGAGAGATCTCACTGCAGTTACAACTTCCTCATCAGGGGAAGAGGAGGGGCAGGCACTGAATTCTCCTCTGTGGTGCCCAGTGACAGGACCTGAGGGAATGGCCTGAAACTCTGTCAGGGCAGGAGTAGGCTTGATATCAGGAAAAGGTTCTTCACCCTTTCTGGGCACTGGAACAGGCTCCCCAGGGAAGTGGTCACAGAACCAAGCCTGACAGAGTTCAAGAAGCCTTTGGACAGTACTTGTAGGCAGATTATGTGATTTTTAGGGCTGTTCTATGAAGGGTCAGGGGTTGAAATCTATGGTCTTTGTTGGTCCCTTCCAACTCAGGATATTTTGTGACATGGCATACAATGGAATGCAACTCTTCTTAATATTTTATTCAGAGATTACTTATAAGACACTCCTAATAAACCTGGAAGGTATCATCACGAGGTAGTACTTCTGACAGAGATATGGAGAGAAGGAAAACAGAATAAAGGAAGAGGATGCATATAAGATGCATGTGGAAATTAAAAGTAACTATGAAAAAATACTCTTTATTGTTGTTTTCAAGGGATAAAGCCCATATTGGTTTTATCTTCATCCAATAAATATGTATATTTTGTAAAAATACCATTCATATCTGGAAACCTGCCACTTGCTCTTCAGTTCTTGAAAGGTGACTCTAGCTGTATACTGGTTAACACCTAAAACTGTCTTCTAAAAGGTACTCCATGCTTATTCCAGGCCATTTACACATTTATTTTGATACTATCAGTGAGCTTGGACAGCTCTTCTTCTAGCACTTAGACAGTGGTCTCCCCTATCTTTAGGGAGATGTGATCAAATCCATGTAATTTGCTAAGCAGCATTCATTCCCAAAAAAAAAAAAAGTTAATTAAAGACCTTAGCAGACAGTCATTCACAGACATTCAAGGACAACACAACCTACTGTATAACCTCTGTTCTGCTTAATATTTAAGGAAAATATTTCTCTTTGAGAAATGCAAACATCATGAGGCACATTTGTCTTTCACTGGCAATATTTATCCTTGAATTGGATTTATCTAATCTATTTTGATCCAAAGATTGTACCATTTCCTTATCCAAAATCAATCTAAACACCAGCCACAGTGCACAGAGTTACATCCTTAAAACCTCTTTCATATAGAAATAGCATTTTAGCCAATAAGAATTTAGGATATAGCATGTAATTAAAAAAACATTGTGTCCTGTCCCAGCTGTGGTTCCACCTGTAGCAAGTGATACAGTGGTGCCTTGAGAGGCTGACCTAGAACAGGGGCCAGACAGTGTTAAAGGAATAAAGTAGGTATTTATTTAAAAGGCCTTCAAAGGATACACCTTGGGCAGTACAAGAGCCTGGCCGGGCTCTGCCCAAGATGGACCCAAGATGGATGAGCAGTCAGAGTTTTCACACTTTTATAAGTTTTGTTTCATTTACCTATTGGGGTTAATTGTTCAATTACAGCTTCAGGTTATGAAGTCCCATCATCCTGGTCTGCTCTCCTCAATTCACTGTTGTTTATACTTTTTGGACCTGAAGCTGCAACTTGATGTCCTTGCTCCTCAGGCTGGAAAATATAGTTTCTTCCCAATGGTGAATCAGGATTCTTTGACTCCAATATCAGAAGGCTTATTTATAATTTATTACAATGACTCCATTGTTCAGAAGGCCTTTGGGCTGTATCTGCAAAAACATGCTTTTCTTCATCATGGTCAGTACAAGACTGCTAAGAAATGCTTACAAAATCAGAGATAACAGTTCTCCACATCACAGACTGAGAGGAAGAAAACCACTTCTCCCCATATTAGGAGACAAGGCAGAAGAATGTATCTATGTCCTTGAATACACAGCCCAGAGATATGTTTACAGAAATCTGTGCAGAGAAAAATGAGCTTCTCCTGGGAATAAAACCTCAGCAGGCTTTCACCCAGAAAACTCATAAAACGTCCAGGTGACAGGAAACGAATTTTTTTTGTCTAACTGAACTGTGAAGAGAACTTGCTAACACTTCATATGAAAGTTCAGAGTTATATACTAATGCAGTACAGATTCTGTATAATATGAAAGCTAAAACTTAACACATCATTCCTTCCCTTGAGAGGCTTGACAAGGCCTCCACCTTGGCACTACTACCAAGGCATCTACTTAAGGCATCAACAGCATGATTTGTGACGTGACCATATCCAACCAGAACTAGATATTCTTCACATTGACTTTCTGCTTCCACAAACCTTATTACCATTCATATCAAGACAAGATACTCCTAATTTTCTTTCCCACTTTGCCTTTTCTAGTAATAATCCTTACAAAGAATCAGTGCTTTGTTTTGCAATATATGCCAGAAAATTCAACTTGGCTTTCTGCAGGTTGCTATGTAAACAGTAGAATCAAATAGAATATATTCTGACTCATGTCTTGTGCTTCCCTAGTCCTCTGTGATTTATGATACATTAACACCTATAGTGTCAGACTTGATAAGCAGGCAGGTTTGAGGCAAATATACCTTGATAATAATGCTACTTTGAAAACCAGGAGTTTGTTTGACTTGTAAGTTTATAGACCCAAATCATGTCTGGAAGAGAGGAGAGCTCCTGTGACGGCACAGATCAGTTCAAGGCATGGCACACCTTACTTACATGCTAGCCCTAAACCCAAATGTTTTTGTGTTACACATCTAAAGGGACGTTTTACTTACATTCTATAACAATGACATTTGTCATTGTCACATTCCAGAAGTATGTTTAAATGTGTGTCTTACTGGTTTAGATGTCTTTTTCACATATTGAGACGCATTTCTATCTCGCTTGATCAGGAGGTACAGTTAGAACTTGGAAATTCACATAATCTCCTCTACAAATCTTGGAATAGTGGTTTTCATAATACCCCAGCTCCAGAAATCAGTAGAAACATATCTAAAATGATGCTTTAAATCTCTTAGATATTTAAAGTATCCTTAGAGATTAGGTGGAAGTTTAAAAATTTGACTTGTGATTTAAAATACAGAATGCTAAAAAAAAGCATTCAAAAACTCATGTTTTTTCCTTGGCCTTTTTTTGAACTTTCAATATTTTCTTTGTCCTGATCAATGTTTTTTGAATCTTTAGAACTGGCAAATGCACTACTTTACAGCATCACAAATATTTTGAATATAGACTATCTATGATTAGCCATCACAACTTCAGTATTTATCCTACCTTGTATTTGTAAGCAAAATGTGAGCCTTACAGTGAAAAAAAATCTCAGCTATGATGTATAGCTTTTGATGGCATTAAGTTTCATTTCAGAAACATCCTAAGAGCTACCTCCACTATCTATTTTGATCATAGGATTATCAAACCAGAGTAGAAATTTGAATTATTCATTGCAATCATAATGATTCAATGTAGAGCATAGTTAGGGGGGCTGTCTGATCACTTTATGGTATTTTGGGCCATAACCTGTTCTATGCCATTTGTTCCCATCATCTATGATTAAGACAGTGTCCTGGGAGCTGGAGGGTTCCAATTAAATTGTATTGTACTTAGCAATCTTTGGTGGCATATATTCCCCTAAGGTTATTGCAAATTGCTGCACTAATTTCATTGCATCCCTCAAGGCTGTCCAACTAAACAAGCAATTTCCTCTCTCAGCTGCAGAAATACTGTCCCTTTGCATGTTAAAAGTGAAAGGGATTAAATCCTATCCCTTAGAAGAACCACAACAGAAGAAACAAAATAAATGTTCATGTGCAGGAGGGCACTGGACTTTGGCAGCTACTTCAGGCAGCGAGGCAGTGTGAAAGCTACAACTTGTGTTACTTGCAGGGGTGGCCAGTTTCTCCCAGAGCCTTTTGTGTAAATGGTTACACATGCCTCTACAGTCAAAGGTCTTACTGTATACTCACTGCACTAGGATGCTGCTGCTGCAAAAAAAGAGGGAATGCAGAATAGATAAACATTACACATCAGCACTTTCGTTTACTCAGCAGTTACACAGAGTTCACTACCACCAGACTGAGACACAACTTCCAAATGGAAAGTTTTACATGATAAAAAAAAAAAGCAAAATGGAAGAAATGGAAATGAAATTTATTACTCCACCAATAATGCATAAAACATTCATCTTTTGATGTGCCATAATATCACCCCCTCCACATATTTTTATGTTTATAAATAAATCAAACACTGAACAAATTAATTACAAACATACTTGAAATAATATGTTTACTATCCTAATGGCTTTTTGGGTCAAGAAATTGAATTACTTTCCTATAAACTGAAGTAGAGAAGCTTGATAATCAGGAGTGAGCACCTCCGTTCTAAATTCCTGTTACAGCTCTGTTTTACCAGGTAATGAAAACTTTTAATTTTGAGCCATCAGTGTAGATTTTATGCATAAATTGTTTCCTCATACACCCTTCTTTCAGAGATGCAACTTGGGATTTAAAATAACTAAATAAGAAAGATGCTGATTTTTATTGCTGATTTTATCACTGATTTTTATTACTGGTTGATAACAGTGAAGGTCAGAATTATGAATGCTACAGCTCTGATCTTTCCTTTATATAAGAGGTTTCAGTTGACAGAAAGGAACATTAGTTACATAGTAAAAGACAATATTCATGGTCTAAACCCACAAATATTGTGGTCAGATGTAAAACTGAAAGAAATTTTAAGATTGGGGGAGTTACATTTAGCTTGAATTTTAGTAGGTTAATTTGGTATATTTGATCACATATACTTTGTATATTTAATTGCAAAAACATGCAAGCAAACGTGTTATGGCTGGTATAAAACTACTGTTTATTCTCCTGCTATTGGACTGGCACCAGAGCTCATTACTCTCAGATGTTGGCAGAAGATTATTGAAACTGAAGTCCTCACTGTCCATCACTGACAATGAGGAGAACATTTAATCTTGAACTGCTATCAATATCAGTACTGAAATGTTAGCTGCAGTACTGCAGCATCCTAGGTTGGGGAGAAAGGCTTATACTGTGTAATCTGTACATTGTACATATCTGACTGCAAAGCCTAGAAGAAATCTTATTTATGATGTTAGGTAGTTCTGTTTCTAGATCACAGAACCTAAACATGAATTAAAATTACAATAACATAAAACATTTAAATTTAATGTGGTGTAAAATTACAGATGAAGTAAAGTCTTCTAAGTTAAAGTATCTTACTTACATCCTTAGCTGGAGTTTACAAGGAACACTTAGCTGCAATACAGGAATAAGAAAGTAGAGAAATGCTTCCCTGACCTCCTTATTTGCCTAGCAGAAAAAATGATTATCCATGATATTCCCTTGTGGAATGCAATATTTCACCATCTGTGGTCAACCAATATAAGTAAATGTATACCAACCTGCCATTATTGTGTAGAATTACTGCATTTTTGTTTGCAGTACAAAACACAGTATAATTCAACTGCTCTTTGCTGGGTACAAAGTTGGTTTAAAATAATGTTGAGGGTCAAATCAATGGGTATAGCAAGGTGAGAGCATTTTTTACTTTATGGCTTTTATTTCCAAATATCCTGCATTAGTATGACTTCTTTTGTAGGCAGGAAAAGTGTATTATTCCTTCAGATGCTACTCAGCTTCACTCTTGTATAAGGAGTCACTTTATTCCTCACACGAGAGGACTAAAAACCACAATATTGTCTGAAAACCTGACTGTACTGTGTCTTCACTATATTACAAGACGGTTTTGTTCTTGTTACAAAGAACATGGGTCATTAATCAAATCCTATGGTTTTTCTCTTGGACACATATGAGCTTGTGAATTCCATCTGTATTACAAATACTAAGATTTGTTTATATAGAAGACCTCTGTTTAATCAAATTATCCATCCTCTGCAGTATTGGTTCTGGCGTACTATAACATTATAATTACTTTTAATGAATTTTCTATTTCATGGAGAAAGAATGATTTTGTTTTTAAAGATCCATTGCGTGTTTTATCTCACACTACTAATTGCTGTTTAGGAAGGAACTATGATAAGATGATTTATTGGTGGAAAGAAACATTGATAAATTAGGCAACATCAATTAGTACAGTAAAAAATAAATGTCACAAAAGAAATTAGAATACAAGTTTTGCATCTACCTTGTTGCACCAGGAGTCATTATTACAGTATGAAGATGGGGGTTGTTTGTTAAATCAGAGGGATATGCATAAGTTATCCAGAAAGAGGAGATTACATAAAGCTATCACCGTGCTATTGTCCTTTTTAAGCTAAATGTCCTTTTTAAGCTAAAAAAATGTAAGTTTCTGTCACAAAATTATATACTATGAAATTAAAATCTTGAACCATATGTAATAGGAAAAAAACTAGAAGGAAATTCACAAGTAAGACAAAATTATAAACTAGCAATGGAACACGTATACAAAAGCTGCACCAATATTACTTCTATTATCTTTTGGGCATTTTCTAGCCCAAATGCCTCTGAAGCTTTGTCTCTTCAACTAAGTTACCCAAAAACAAAACAAAACAAAACAAATCAAAACAAACAACAAAACCATTACAGAAATCTAAGTACATGAAAAATAAAAGTCTGATCAACAAATGAACACCCCAAAGTATGGGAAGGTCTTCAGTGCCTAGGAAAGTTGTGGTATTAACTTGTCGTCTGAGAGGCAGAAAAGGAGGAGGCATAACTGATTTGTTGGGTTTGGGGAATTTTTTTTAAGAGAGAACAAAACCAGGAAAATAGCCTTGCAATATTTTTCTGATGCTGGTATTTGATCTATGCAGATTATAGTGTCCTCATATGCTGAAGGGCATGAGATCTTTTAAATTCCAGTATGGTCCTTAGTCCATAACAGCATAAAATCCCAGTAGATGGAGAACAGACTGGACAGACTTTCTCTGGACAGACTGAAAAGGAGGAAAGTAGTATTGCTTTACAGCTGAGTTTTAAAGGCTCTTTGCATTCTGATTTATATGGCTTGTAGCTGTCTGTACAGTTTGTGGAGTTTTCCCCCACAGTTAGCCGGTTCACAAACTCTCTTTTTCTAAAATTGCAGGCAGAAGAACTGTGAGAACAGTTTTAAAATGTGCAGCCCTCATAGGGTACTTGCTTTTGCAAACTGACTCAGGTCCACATAAATAATAAGTCACACTAAGTGCTCAGATTTTGAAATCAGTGTTTTGATAAAGCATGTGATTTCCAGTTAATTCTCTTAACTGACTGGTATTTTAAATTTAGATATTTTAATTCTTCAGGGGAATATTGGCACAGAATAAAATATGAATTATTTTTCATCTGGATGCATTCCTAAGGTCATCCTTTCTAATTCCATAATTAGGGGCAAGATATAGACAGTCAAAATCAAATAGAAAGAAAAGAACACACATTACCACATTGAGGCAATAAATATAGTATTTCAGTGAAAGAGAGAAAGAGCTTATTTCTATCTTTAATGAGGCCTAGCACTTCTGGAGAACGTTTATGAAGTCTGGCTCAACAGACAGAGAAACACACATTAAGTCTCAGAGAGCAAACCCTTGTACAAATCGTAATTCACTGTGAGGTCTTCAGATAAAGTAATTCTTCCATAAAAATTTATAGCAGTTTTAAGAAATGTATTAGTGTGCAGAAACCACTTGAAATCAAAGTTTCCTGTAGTAAAAGTAAAGTAATACTTTACTTAATTAATGTGCTCTGCATCTAGTCCTTCCATCTTGCCATTGTTCATTTGGTGTGATCAATGACACTGCTTTTGCTGAAATGTGATGTAGGAGCTTTTCTCCCTGAAGAACAATGCATGGTTAACATGTTAGCCAAACCTACATCTGTCATATTTAATGTGATTCATACCAGTACTTTATTGTCTTAGTTATTAGAGCCGTAAACATGATCTGTCTTTATTACCCATTTTTCCTTGATAAAACTATGATGGTTGTTATGCAGCTCTTCCTCAATACTCTAAACTTAAAATAAGTAAACAAATATATCTGTTAAATACACTGCTAAAGTCCTTAATCTCCTAGGAATTATATCTATGACATTGACTTCTTTCTGTGGGTAACTCCAATCTAAATTGTACATTTTTCTCTTGAGCCACATCTGTGGCACATACAGCCAGTGGCAGCCAGCTCACAGCAAGAGAATAATCCAACTCAATACAGTACAACACAATACAAAGCTCTGCTGGGTTTCCCAGAAGCAGCCAGACAATGTGATTATATTGTTCCAATACCAAAACTAGTTCATTTTTCACTAACTTAGCTGTCTTTGAATTCCTTCACTTTGCTCATTGCAGACTGTGCAAGTTCTTCACAAAAATCAATGCATACGTAGAGATGAATAATAATCAGATGTGGTGGAAATTGGTGTGCTGAATAACTGCCTCTTAGAAATTTATGACTAAACAGGATCAGCGCATTTAACCTCTGTTTTTGAGTTTCCTGTACAAAGCAGGGATAATGACAGACTCACTGTATAGTTTTCTTTCATTAATTATGCCAGAATGTTTTAAAATCTCAAAGCAAAAAAAATTGTTAGCAATATAACATATAATAATTATGACTCATTTCAGGGTCAGTTTAGGCTGTATGAAGATTCCTCATAATTTTATGATCCATCTGTAGCAAATTAATGGTGAGTGAAAGGAAAAAATATTATTAGTATGAGCAGATTTTTTTGCCTCAATGTCAGAAATGTGAGTACTCTCTTCTGTAATTACTCTTAACGAAAAATCTATTAAGGAATTCTTCTGGTGTCATATTTTCTCAGGATTTCATCAAGCTGATTTACAATCTACCTTTAAGCAACGCTAATTATATTATTTTATATCCAAACAGTAATCCAGCTCTATCCATTTTAATAGATATTCAACTCAGACTATAAAGTTAATTAACTTTTACAATATTTAGAAATTAGTTTAGACATTTGCAGACCTTGGAATCAGAGACATTAGCCAAGTCAAATGATTTTACAGGCAGTTTGGTTAATGGGGCTATAATCTAGCCATAACAGCCCTTTGGGCTTGGGCCAAGGTAAGCATTTTAAATATGCCTCCTTCCTCTGTCAATAGCTGACTCAGAACTTTAGAAGAAAAAGTATCCTGCAAACTTAGAGAAATAAAACAGGACAGTGAAAATCCAGACTGATTAATTTTGCAATGTCCTTGTACTTTTCTGTGACCTGCCAGGAAGATTTTACATTAAGAAACTTCTATCAATTTGGGAGACAGCCCCCTTTTCTGCATTAAAACCACATTACATATTTGACAGTAACTCCTAAATTACTCAAGATGTCTGCTCCATTATTTGCTCTTTTCAGTTGTTAAATATAGGTATGATAAATTATAAGTGCAAGACATAGCAGGCACAAATTAAAACACCTTGAAATTCCATCTGAAAAGAAAAAAAACATTTTTACAGTGAGGATGGTCAAACATGGCACAGCTTGTCCAGTGAGATTGTGCTGTCTTCATTCTTGGAGATATTCAAAGAGTGATTCTACACATTCCTTGTCAACTGTTATAGCTGTCCTTGCTTGAGCAGATAGTTTGACTAGGTGACCTCAAGAGATGCCTTCTAACTTCAAATGATCCTCTGCTAAGAACAGGATTGGACTGCTTTTATTTTAAAACTAAATCTGAAGCTGTATTTTCAAATAATCTAATAACAGGAAGGGGGGAAATTAAGACTGAAACACAGAAGAAACAGAAAGTGTCTGTGTGTCTAAAGTCCCCACTTTTAATTTAGGGCTGTATTTTTCATGTATATACATATGCAAGCTCCACTATGAAGCAGGCATAGCCACCAGGAGTGGCCCTTGGGTTGGACACAGCTCCTTCTAGCTGAAGGAATAGACCTAACCCAGAATAGACCCACCACTGGCCAAAGCTGAGCCCAGCAGCAGCTCCAGTGGTATTTCTGTGATGAAATATTTAAGAAAGTGTACAAATTGCTGCATAGAAGCTGTGTAAGTCAGAAGAAACACCTGAGGTACACAGCTCTGCAGACATCAAGTTCAGTCAAAAAGGGGGAGAAGAAGTGGTCCAGGAGGAGCCCTGGAGGAGAGGTTCCCCCGCAGCCCATGGTGAAGGAGGCTATTCCCCCGAGGCAACAGGAGGACCCCACACTGCAGCAGATGGACATACCCTGAAAGAAGCTGCAGCCTGTGGAGAGCCCACACTGGAGTTCCTGGCAGGAGCTGCAGACCTCTGAAGGGAGATCATGCAGGGGAAGGTTTTCTGGCAGGAGCTGCTCTCTGTGGGAATGCTGTGAGCAACCCATTCCTAAAGGACTGCAGCCTGTGGGAAAAGACCCATGACAGAGCAGTTCCTGCTCAATGCAGCATGAGGAAAGGACACATCTTGGAGAAGTTTGTGAAGAATTTTACCCCATGGGATCAATTTTGTTCACACACATCCAGCCCACCACCACCTCCCCTGTAACACAGAGGATGAAGTCAAAATGCTTATAGCCCTTCCCACTCCTTCTTTCTGAGCTTTCGTGGCAATGTAAAAGCAGTTCTGAGACTCCTGAGAGGTGTGCAGGAGAAACTTTTTAGTTTCCCATAAAAATAAAAACCTTGAAAAAAGCACCCTCTTCATGTATTATTTTGGATTTTTAAAATATAAATACTTTTTACTTGAAAATGGAACAAAAGGAAGCATTTTCACAAGCCACTAAAACAGGCACTGCATGAGGAATTTGCCATTACTGCAGACCTAATCATCTTGACTTCATTTGTTCAGATGGTCCTAGGTAACCTTGAAAACACTGACATCAAATGTTTATCAATAATGAAGATCACTCTTATTGAGTGGAGCAGGTTTCTTAGGATTAACATCGTCATTACCTTTATATGCATGATCCAATGTGTTTATAACTTTGACTAAATAAAGAGACATTTCTATTCTGAATTAATATATCTTTTTAATGTTCTTATAAAATTTCTTTCAAGATAGTGGTACTAGAATCTAAATTGCCTTAATTTTCCATGTATCTGAAGAACACATCTTTACAAACACTTCAATTTATTTGGTAAAACAAATTGTTGTCAGCTGCTGGTTTTGAACATTCCAATATGTTATAGGCACCCTTACAAAATATAGTAAAAAATTGAAAACTTACCATTTTTTTCCTTCCATCACAAATTTGAGGAAAAACAAGACTATTTATGCTATGATTTCCATATTGAAATCATATATGACAAACTGCAAGTAAAAGTGATTTCTTTTAGTGTCTTTTATATAAAGTTAAAAATCAGGATTTGGGGGTTTTGCTGCTTATTTTTTCTTTTTCCACTCTAAAAATCTCTGAATTAGAAAAGTAAGGTTCAAAGAGTGAAAGAAAAAATATTTAGGTAAGTTGGGATATGGGATAAGAGTTCTCCTTACAAAAAAGAAATACAAAACAAGTGTCTAGGTTTTTATGGTTTTTTAAGAAAACAAAAAAAAAGTAAAAAAGTCACCACTTTGTAAAAATTTGAAGGTTTGAATTTGCTTGAAGTTATTGTCTATAATGCAACTGTGATACAAATATCAGGGCGACTTAGAACTGAGATGTGTTAGGTGATATCCAAAAATGGCAGTGAAATTACCAATATTTCCATCTCAAGCACAGATACAGAAGCTGAGTCTGTTTATGCATCTCTTATGCTCTTCCTGCCTTTTGCATTTGTATACCTAAAATGTCACTTATATGAGTTTTCTCAGGAAGCAGGTATTAAAAGATAAACAATTAATTGATGAATAAGATTGTAATATAACAGATACATGTATAACTAGAGCAGCTTTTGAAAGAGGACAAATTCTAAATTAAAATATTATTTTTTTAGTTGACAATACCCAGCTGAGAATTAATCTCAACAGCACTGAATTCTTTATTCCATTAGTTCTTTAGGTGCCTGTCCCAAGTTCTGGTGGCCTGCAGGGGCACATGGGGTGGCCCTGCCCTGGTCTGAGTCTCCCACAGCTCACCAGCAGTGCCCGACCAAGGAAGGAGGGGAGGCACTGACTGCCCCAGCCCAGAGGTTGTTTAGTGTTATTTCTTGCCTGTTGCTGTTTTGCTTGTAAGTAAACTGTTATTTTTTTTCACTTCTATCTACTCGTATCTGTCCCTTATTGGTGGAATCCGTATTTGGAATGGTTAATATCATAGGAAAAGACAACTCATTCCAGAATGCCTACCTCTTAAATTGCCTCAAACCAAGACACAGGGCAAAAATATACAGATACTAATTTTAAATCTGTACAGGAATTGATTGCTTAGCTATCCTTTGGGAAAAATTAAAAAAAAAAAAAAAAAAAAAAAAAAGATTAAAAATAAATAAANAAAAAAAAAAAGAAAAAAAAGCTTAAAAATAAATAAAATATTTCATTGAGTCATGGAGTGCATGCATCCCCATCTCCTGGTAAACTGTGGCCATATCTTAGCCTGCGCTCTACATCAAATGCAGTGCAGCCAGCAAGTAAAGAGAGGTGATTCTTCGTCTCCACTCTGCTCTTGTAAGACCTCACCTCAAGGAGCACTGTGTGCAGTTCCGGTGCCCTCAAAATAAAAAACAACATGGAACTGTTGGAGCAAGTCCAGAGGAGCCCATGAAATTGATAATGGGAATGGAGCACCTTCCCTAACAAGATGGGAAAAAGAAGGTGGGACTGTTCACCCTGGAGGAGAGAAGGCTGCATGGAGACCTCATAGCAACATTCC
>VWZP01000973.1:223037-245321 GCA_013396995.1 Dicaeum eximium | reverse complement strand
GACAGGACATGGAGCAGTGGCTTCTAACCAAAAGAGAGTAGGTATAGATTAAATATTAGGAAAAAAGTCTTTACTGTGAGGGTGGTGGGGAACAGGCTGCCCAGAGGCTGTGGATGCCCCATCCCTGGAAGTGTTCAAGGCCAGGTTGGACAAGGCTTTGAGCAGCCAGGCTGTCCCTGTCTGTGGCAGTAGGGTTAGAACTAGATTGTCTATAAACTCCCTTCCAAACCAAACCATCCCATGATTCTATGATTCTACATCACTTTGCTGACACAGCTGGATGTGGTCAAAGTGTTTCTCACCAAGCATTCATTCCATTCTGACCTGTTTTGGATAAGGCAACATAATTTGGGATAAGGGATTTAGAGAAGGGGCAAGAAAATATAAAGAACAGCCCAAGTGCCTACAGTAGGTTGAAAAGAATTGCTACTAGTTGTTTCTGTTGTATTTGACTCTGCACAGCCCTGTTGCCAAGTGGTTTCTTCTACAGAACAAAGAAACAATGAGATTTTGGATGGGATAAGAGGAGCTTTGCATTTCTCTTAACTGTAGGGTGGCCTAAGATTTCAGTGGTAAAGCATTGGATCAAACATGTTTGTCCTCTGGGATCAAAGACTTCAAATCACAAATATGAGGCCCGCAGGCAAGGTAAAGTGAAAAACACGGGCAGGACAGGCTCTTGCCCTGAAAGAAAATAAACAAAACACCTTAGTCAGATTTCAAAGATAAACTTTAGGATAAAGTCACATGGACAAAGAAATGGAAAAACAGTTTTCCATAAAAGCATACCATTTTTAAACTTCCAAAAATACAAACACAGAGATTATGCTATAATGCTTTTGCAGGGCTACATGGCTGCAATTTAAAATAAATATACTTTGAAAACTTAGCTTTGAATGTTTTTAGATGAATCATGGATTACAGGCTTTCCTTGTGTTTTTAAGGTTGTATATTTCCCTTGAAAAACATCAGCATTTCAATTTCCCATATGATATAACTGCTGTATTCTTATTTCAGTTCTTATATATCACTTCGTCAATCCTGTCAAGAAATATTTATTATTTGTTCTTCGTTGTGGATGATCTGGACAACACTCCTCTCTAAACAAATCCAAAATATTTACAAGAGACTTATGATTTATGATGAAGATTTTCCTTCTTACATGATCACAGTTACATTTTAGATGACTTATCCATGTACAGCACTTTTTAGTAATAGTCAATTCAAAATGCTTTCGGTTTTACAGTTTACAAATTTATGCTCCTATTTTCCTGTTCCTTGTTGCTTTCTATTACCAAATGCCTTTCAGATTTACTATGCTTCATCAATTAGAGATGTCTTTTAACATGTCTTAGAAGTGCTTGCTCAATATTACTACTCGTAAAGGTTGTGTTGGTCTGAGAGTGATAGCTTTTCATTCTACTAACAACTCTCTCTAAACAAGAAAAGAAAGGTTTTGTTGTTGTTTTTTTTTTCTGCTATGGTAGTAATAACAACAAGACTTAATTACATATCCATTACCTTCAACTAAGCTTTCTAAGAAAAGTAATACCTTATATGCTTTTTTAAAGCAATGGGTAAGTTTCCCCAAAAGTATCCATACTGGAAAATGTTTTTTTCAATATTTGCACAATGGGAAACGTTAAGGTTATTTTGCATATAATTTGTTCATCAGTTTCAAAAGGCCTAAGCTGCAGGAGAAGAATATAGAGCAACTTTGCTTGATGGCAAAAAGCAACACAAAATCCACTGTAATTCAGAGAAATCTTTTTTATTGAAAATAATGAGCCCTTTACTGCAATACAACCTATTATGATTGATAAAGAAGTGGTGAAATCCTTCAGGTATACTACTGAAAAGTCTTTTCTCTAAAGACATCTTTCAGATTTTGAAATAGAAAATAAGTTGGCAGTGAGAGTCTCAGAAGTGCAGGAAGAAGAAAGAAAAGTCCATTGACTTCATCTCTATCAGCCCATGGGAAACTCCACATGTGAGATAATTTGACCACTCCTTATTAAAAATGTGAGTACTGCTGTAAAATATTTTAGCAGAGCTGCAGTGGTTTTTTTATTTTTAATAATAACTTACTTTCTATTAATTTTCACAGATGCTGGGAACTAGACACCCTTTGAAGAAGCCAGCAGGCTTATCAAGAATTCCCTCCAAACTTTCAATGAAAAAATACATATCTAAGTACTGCTGTCACCTACAGAACATAAGTTCTGAGTTTGGAATTTAATATGAGTATTATAAAAGCTGTTATTTTGGCATGTTTCTTCCTGTATATTGCAATAACTGGAAACCAGGTGCAAGAGTGCAATATAATATTTCTGGTTTTGTACATCAAGGTACAGCAATGATTACTTGTGAATAAGTTTATTAAATAATAAGATTCCCCCAACTACCATCAAAAAAGCTGAAGAGAGAAGTTTCTTTTTACTTGTACTGTCACGTAGAATTCCATCAAACCAATACCTGAAAATCCTATGCAATGTTGCTTCCATCACTCATGAAATAATAAAAACAACTTAAGCCTTTGTGCTAGATAACTTTCTTCAGAGGGGCTACTGGGAAGCTGTATTTTGGTTTTGTGCTGAATATGTAGATAAAATAGAGAGGTTTTTGTTACTGCTGAGCACTACTTGCACAACACCAAGTCTCCCCCTTACACCACCCTGCCAAGGAGTCTGCTGGGGGTGTATGGAAAAGGGAGAGGAGACACAGCCCAGACAGGTGACCCCAAAGGACCAGAGGGATATTCCAGACCAGAGGACATCATGCTCAGTTTATAAGGTGGAAAGGGAAACTGGGGATGTTCACCATGATGGTGTTGGTCTGCTCAAGCAACAGTTGCATTTAATGGGGCCCTGCTCTTTTGGAGATGGTTGAACTTACCATGGAAAGTGGTGAATTAATTCCGTGTTTAACTTTGCCTCTGTGCATGGTTTTTGATTTATTTATTAGACTGTCTTTATCTTAACTCACCAGTTTTCTCATTTTCAGCCTTCTGATTCCCTCCTACATCATAAGGGAGAGGGAGAGGAGAGAGGGAGGAGTGAGAGAGTATCTGCATAGGGTTTAAATGCTCTCTGAGGTTAAACCACAACAAACCTCCAAAAAATGAAAAGTTTATACTGAGATGGAAAACAAGACACAGACACAGTCCTTTGTTTTCATTTTTGTAATAGCTAGCTCCCTTAGGCATCTATTAAGACAATTATTTGGCTAGTTCTCTTACACAGTATTTAGCTTACATAGTACTCTTACACAGTATTTAATGTATTTATTAATAATAAATGTATTTTATTATGTCTCTTCCATAAGTTAACAGGTAAGTTATTTAACATGAAAAAAAAGTAATTTAAGGAGGACAATGAATCCTAGTTTAGGATTGGGCCTCTGATGCTCAGTTTAAAAGCAGCCTATGCTTTCTTTTTATAAAACATATAATTTAAGTTGTCTACATTTTCAGATATTTCAGTAATTTTGAAATAAAGTTTGATATATGCTTGTTTTGAGGGAGGACTTTAATACAATAAGTTTATTTCTAAATATGCTTTCCACCCATTCTTTACATCTGGTCCTTCTATATATTTTTTGGATATTTTAAGGCATGCATAGTTTAACTTAAGTCACTGACCTTCAGATGCTGAATTATAGAAGATCTCTTGTATCTACACCCAGGGATGTTATAGAAATAAAGACTTTAAAAAAGAGAAAAACAAAAAAACCCAACAACAATAACAACACAATAAACCAAGCAAAACCAAGCAGACATTAATCTGACACCACAGGCTTGAAACTCTCAACAGTAACACAGTGAGGTTTCCTAGCCAAGGTCTTTGCCATTTATACTGCATTGTGTGAAATATAATTTAGTGTTTGCATATTATTGTAAGTCCTGTTGCCTTTTTTTTCTTCCTTAAATTACGCATAATAATCATGAACATTGCTAACAAAGCAAAAATGAGAGGCTTGAGTATGGTATTTTATATAATGTGGAGTTTCATTTGGATGAGAGTGGCAGTGACAACAAATTAAGTAAATATTGGCTGACAGCAGTCTTTCACTTGGGTATAAATTGGCACTGCCGTCACGCCCATCTGTCCAGTCAGGCTGTGGGAACATTGATTATGTCCTGCTACACCCTTTTTTTAAAAATGTCAAATGTAATCCTTTATGAGACTCAGAAAACAGCACTTTTTAATTCTATTTCAAAGAGACAGAAAAATGCTTCATACATATACTGCAATATAAAGTAAATATTTTTGCCAATTAAGAACAACTGTCTTTGGGTAGTTAATTATCATTACAAGTCTGCCAGTAAAGCTTTGCTGCTCTGTGTACCAGTGCTACTAGTAGATTATCTGCACTCCTAATTGCTCTTTTTGTTGCTAACTTCGGGATGAGTGATCTTTCAGTTGTAATTCCAAGTACTACTTTTTTTCAAATTCAAAATCAAGCTGGTAGATACAGTTGGAAAATACTTTTATCACAAAGGTAATCAGAACAGAATCATGGATATACTTCTTCAGTAACCCAAGAGAATGGTAGAGAGCTTGGAGCAGCAGCTCATTTAACCACAATTTTCTATATTAAGGAAGGATGGTCTTTGCCAATGGGATAACATCCAGAAAACACTCTGCCTGAATGTTTTATTTCCACTTCTGAGAAGGTGAGTTGATTGTCATCCCTCACATTCTTCAAAAGTTTTTACATTAACTAGAGAATAATATAGGTATACATGTACAGAAAAATAAGCTGTGTCAACACTGTCTTTTCTGCAGTGCTAGAACATAATTTAACGTTTGGTTTTCTCTTAAAGAGAATTAACATAATCCACCGCAACATTTGTATTTCTGAGAATGCTTAATAAAAAGTTGAAAGGATACCTGCAGTGGAAATTATTATTTAAAACACAAGTAATATATATAAAGCCTAGCAATTTAAGCCCTTTCTTAAAAATTATTCAATCTTTTGTACCTGTTTCTTTTCTGTATTAAAGAAACTTTTATAGAAGTTATAGTTTTGTTACGGATTTAATGAAAGTGATACTAATAATATGGTATCCCACTGTCCTTGACTCTCATAATTAATTTGCCACACTTCTTTCACTGGAAGTTTGTTCTGTTCCATATTATCAACAGTATTTCCCCATTATCACCAAACACTCCCATTTCAAAGTTAATATTAATCAAGAAAATTAATATGTATATGCATAAAGTTATTTCTCATGCATTTTAATAACAAAAATTATGATAAAAAGATCAAAGTAGCCATACTAATACAAACTCTAGGCTCTTCCTGCATCTTAGTTTTTCTGACAGTCTAGATGATTTTGATTACAGAAGATCTCTTCATGCCAGTGCCACATACAGCCTAGATGTATGTCACAGTCAAATGCACTGGAAAAAAAGAACCTGTGAGCTGTCACGATTTTAAAAAAGGCATGTTAAATACAAGATATTTAATTAACTCCCATTCAGTAAAGTAAAAGCATGTAGCTGTGCAAAACCAACCCTGGGTATGACTTCCTTATTTTTCAGGGGAGTATGTTAAAACACAGGAACCAGGACCAAAAATATATTATAAACTTCCAGCTAATTATAGTTTTGCAATTTTTCATTATGCCGTTTTTTCCTTTAATCTTCTCCTTTTATTTTTTTCATTCCTAGTTAGTGAAATACCTGCTTTCAAGTAAGAATACAAGGGAAACTTTTTATTGGTTCGTTAATCAGTAATGAGTGGGTGAGACAGCTCAGAAATTCTTGTATTGTTTTCTCCCACTTATGTTTTTTCTTTCCTCATCTTTATTTCTCTGCATAGTGTTTTTATTTTTTCTTTTAATCATAGAAAGGGAAAAAAGTTTAAAGAAAGTTAGACTTTATAATCTACTTTTCCAAAGAGAGTTTTTGCACACCCACTGCTCTACAATATACATCAGAAATTATTTTCCTGAATTTTCACTGCAGCCACTGAAATCCTTCTTGCAGCATGAAAGCGTGTTCCTTTATTTTGGTTTTCAATCAGTTGTTTGTAGTTAGTAGTTAGTCCCTTTGTAGGTGGTCATACATTAAATCTTTCTTTCTTTCAGTGATGCCAGATCTGTCTCCAGTTTTTCCATTGTCCTCAAAGTACTGACACTTAGCTTTCTACAGTATTTCACAGACAAGAAAAGAGAGCACCACAGGGCCATTATAGGAAACTGTGGTTCCTGGGAGGCAGATGGAATAAAAGAGAAAAGCTTACAAAAAAACATAGGTCAAGCATTGTGAAAAGAAAGGTCCCTCTTTCTAACATGATTTACTTTTCTGTAAAACAAATTAGTTAATTAGGACTTATCCTCTCTCAAAACCATGCTCTGTCACCACAGGACTCTTTCTTAATGGAGCTCCTGGACATCTATATTAGATTTGTTCAGCTGTAGCTTTCCTCTTTAATTGAAACTAGACTAAAATGAAGTAAAAAGCATGTTGAAGTTACTGCTTCCTTTCTGCTGTCAATTTCTGTGTGATAGTTATCAAAATGTTCAGAATTACTTTTTTCTCCCTAACCTTTGTTCTCACACAATGTCGCTAAGGTGTCAATACTCAGAGCCATCTCAGTTGTTCAACCACCAGAAATAATCTCTGTTCCTCATGAACTTAAGCAGCTCTCCTTTGACAACACAAATCCAGTCTCATTGATTGTTTTGGTCTTTTGATTATGTATTTTTTTATGATTATGTACAGAGTAGGTGTAGAAAAGAAAAAGCATGACTAGGCTGTCATGGCTGCAGCATCAAACAAAACTCCCCAGTTTTGTAACAGGGTAATGAATGTCACTTTGGTAGGGGCTTGCAAAACCAGGAGAGCAACATAAACCAGGATTTACTCCCACTACTCAGTCTTGGCTATTCACTTAAATCATTGGCATCATAGCAGGAATTGGTGGTCTTTGGTTTCAGTTTGGTTTCTAGAACCCTGAAATTTTAGTCTTACAGGAGATCAGTAAAAGTTGCAAGGGATCAGACTTTGGTACTCTCAATATAATTTCATGCAGTGCTAATTCGGTATAGGAGAGCTCACCTGTTGTTTTCACAATGCCAAAAACACACTGAGAGCTTTGAACAGGATAACAGCAAGAAAAATAAAAGTTCATAAACACATAGTCACTATTTTGTTTAATTAAACCTAGTTAGAGTACTAAATAGCTAGAATCAAACTAATTATACAATTTAATTTAGGAAAGCAGAAATTACTGTAATTCAGAAAGACTGAACCAGACGATGATTTCTGGATAAAACTTGACAGCACCAAACACAAATAACCATTTAATCCCAACTGCACCCTGAGACAATTACAAATACTCTGAGTGTCTGTAGTGTGACTGATACTTTATCCAAGCTTATGTCCTGTTTTATTCCAGTACTGCTGTTTGTCTTTCAATAAAAATATCTTGATTTTTGATGTCCCAGTCATTGTGTATGCAGTCCAAACAAAGGTTCCTCTTGATTTTTTCAGCACTATCATCCAATAATTCAGTACGTAAACTATGAAAGCCTACACTTTCTATTTTGGTTTTTTCATTTCTTATATGCTTTATAAGCAACATCTAAAACTTCCTCCATGTATATTCTTAGGTTCTTGTTTTTTGCCCTTCCTGCCAGGAAAACTTGTCCTGTTTTCACTTTGAAAAGACTGTCACTGTTCAAAGGTTCCTGCTGGTTTTAGAGAACACCGAATTAAGAGATATTCCTGCTCAGTAGTGCACATTTGTCTATAGGACATCAGAGGCTTTTCCTGTGGATATGTTGTGCTAATTGTTAACAAGCACCACCTTTTAAAAAACCTTATTTTCTGATTAACTGTTTCATTTAGGTTTTCCTTGCCACCATTTTACCTGTGATTACTTTGCTGCATCTCTCATTCACATTATTGCTGCACTATGTGCTTGATTATAGTTTGTTGACTCAATATTTCATCTACAGCCATGGTCTTTCAATGGTCACATTCCTGCTAGTGTGTTTATGCTTATAATCTTTCTGATTTCTGTTATTTCTGCTAAATCATTTTAACTTCTTAATTTTAGCTTGAACCATAATCAGCTGAAAACATTTGCAGACATCTGGGAAAGTTTTATTTCGATAATTTAAGGTAATTTCTATTGAACATGAAGAATCTCTACTTCTCGTAAGCTACCTTTTCATATTCTTTTTTCCTATAAACTACAACAGATATCCATTAATATTAAATCATCACTGGTTTGCTCTTGCCTGGACCTGACTTCCCCTTATTTCCCATGACAAATAGTCTTTACACACACATGCAAAGTGAATTTCAGTAACATCAATTTTCGAAGAAAAAGTATCTCTGATTTTCTTAGTTAAGTCAGACTTGTCCTTACAGCATTTCACTTGTTGCCTTTCATCTTAGTTTTCAAAGAAAGTCAAAGTCAGAGAGGAATGGCTATTCCTCCCAGGTCCTTGTCCTGGAGCACTGGGGACTGGCTCCTCTGCACCATCACAGACACCCAGATCCAGAGGGATGGGGGTGGGCTGGACAGCCTGGCACGGGGTGCTGTCCTAAGATCTATCTGGATCTATCTGTGTGGCACATAGCTCACAAAATACTGCCTTTTCTTCAGAGGCAAATGGTGAGTCCTCATAAACTCAGTGAAGAACTGCAAATTAGCTATAACCAAAACATTATCTGAATACAGGACTCGCACCCAGCTTGAGCAGCCAGCTGCAGGCAGCCTCCTGCTGATGCACCTTGCAGGAGAAACCTGGGCATGACAGACCCTGGGCACTCACACACACAGGCAAGCTGTGGAAGTGTCATGCACACAACAGCCATACACCGATGTTTTGCTCAATTTTACAACACACTTCATTCAGCTACTTATTTAGAGCTTCTTTGTGAGAGTAAGGGTTCCAAAAGCAACTAAGACTGTAGCCAAGTCTGGGACATTTATTGTCCTATGCCACTTAATTGTCCTGGAGATCCGGTCGTAAGAACTTCATGGCTTCTCTCGGTGTTCACAANTGAATAGGTTGAAAAGTTCAGCTAATGTTATACAGCAAAAAAAAAAACACACAAAGATTTTCCTGGTGGAAACATTTAGACAGGGAGTGTACCAAACAGGTAAATTTACACCAAAGACCAGAAAACAAGCTAACCCATGGAACAGGCCAACATAAATTTCATATACGTGCATTACAACATCTCTGTAGCTGGTATAAATTTCTGTATCTCTGAGAACATCAGCTTAGATGGACTAATTTACATCAGTAGAGGAGATGATCCATCTGATACTGGCTTCTCCTCTCATCATATGCAAAAAGGGAAATGCTACAACATTTTATGCCGAAGTTTCACAATTGTTCTCATTGGAATTTTGAGCCTTTTGCTTCCTTTGCAGTCTTTCATCTGTCTCCCATTTGCCAGATCCAGGGGTAGGGTGTCTGTTTTGAGGTGCTGAAGCAGAGTTACTGAAATTCATGGAACAGCTTTCATTAGGCAGCCAAAATGTACTCCCTTATATACATAATATACACAATAGATATTATTGGATTTTTTCTTAATCTTTTAAAATTGTGTATTTTATTTAGCAAGTAATTAATATTCAGTAAATATTCAGCAACTCAAAAAACTCATGCTTCTTTTTAAGGTATACCTAATTAGAAACAATAATGTTATAATCTAAATTATTCTACAATCTACATTACCCCCAACAGAGCTCATTACCTTAGAAATACAAGTGTCTTACTAGAAAAGATACTCCACCCCAAGAGTCCTTTTAATGGTGCTCAAGGTCTTTAGCTGACTCTGCCTGGCCCTCAAACACAGAATATTAAGAAGCACATTGAAACTATTTTGTACTGAAAGCTACCATTTCTAGAGAATGTTTCTTCTACAACATCATTGTGAAATTGTGAAATTTAGTTAGAACATTTGTGTTGCAGTGTGAGTATTAATATTGTTAGTGGTTTGTTCTAAAAGTTCCCCTCCTGTAAGTTTGTAAATGGTTTACCCCGAAACCCTCCTATTCCCATATTTAGTTTGTAATCCTCCCTCATACCCGCCTCCCTGGTTGTCAATCCACCCTTTACCCTTGCCCCTTTTTCTAGAACCTGTTCAAAGCTCTCAGTGTGTTTTTGGCATTGTGAAAACAACAGGTGAGCTCTCCTATACCGAATTAGCACTGCATGAAATTATATTGAGAGTACCAAAGTCTGATCCCTTGCAACTTTTACTGATCTCCTGTAAGACTAAAATTTCAGGGTTCTAGAAACCAAACTGAAACCAAAGACCACCATTTCCTGCTATGATGCCAATGATTTAAGTGAATAGCCAAGACTGAGTAGTGGGAGTAAATCCTGGTTTATGTTGCTCTCCTGGTTTTGCAAGCCCCTACCAAAGTGACATTCATTACCCTGTTACAAAACTGGGGAGTTTTGTTTGATGCTGCAGCCATGACAGCCTAGTCATGCTTTTTCTTTTCTACACCTACTCTGTACATAATCATAAAAAAATACAAAATCAAAGAGATCTTCTGTAATCAAAATCATCTAGACTGTCAGAAAAACTAAGATGCAGGAAGAGCCTAGAGTTTGTATTAGAACCTTCCCTGCCTGTTATGTAAAACCTTTTCCCTATTGGTGTGTGTAAATCACCCCATCCTCCCGTCCAATCATATGTTATGTTACCACCCCCTACTCCTCCCACACTGAGACCCCATTGGTTCTGTTGTATCCCCGCCTTGTGTTACCTCCCCCCTTTAAAAATGTGTGTTCACCCTTTGCTCACGGTCTCTTNAAGATGCAGGAAGAGCCTAGAGTTTGTATTAGAACCTTCCCTGCCTGTTATGTAAAACCTTTTCCCTATTGGTGTGTGTAAATCACCCCATCCTCCCGTCCAATCATATGTTATGTTACCACCCCCTACTCCTCCCACACTGAGACCCCATTGGTTCTGTTGTATCCCCGCCTTGTGTTACCTCCCCCCTTTAAAAATGTGTGTTCACCCTTTGCTCACGGTCTCTTTGTGGGACCCTGACTCCTGCTCCCTACCTTCAATAAACCCTTCCTCATCCAACCCGCAAAGTGGCTCTTCCCTTTCACTCCCGCGCTACGTGCTACTCCTCGACGCACTGATTGCCGCCGTCCTGCGTTCCCTGGAAGAGGGGCGTAGGCGGAACCGGTCACTCGCAAAGCCCTGCCTAGGGACAGAGCGGGTCCGGCCACACTCGGCCGCTGCCCTGACGAGCTAGCTGGACACGGGGCAGCGCGTCACATTTGTATATTTGTCCCCAGGGCAATGGGACACATGTAGGGGAGGCAATGTGCATGCATCTCACAAATTCATTCAAGTTAGAGTCTTTGTGACTTTCTTGCCAAATAATAGAGGCAAAAACCATGAAAGTACACAGTAGGATGTATTCATGCAAAAATAAGACATGGGTTGGCATATATAGCTCTGATATGCAGCTTTCCTGGTATATAATGCATTTTTTCTCAGCATGTTACAGCCCTCTGAGGAACAACAAACTCTATTCCCAAAATACACACTATCTGCACATGATCTTCTGCATGATGATCACATTTGTTTATATTGTTTTCCTTGTTAATAGTTGTACTGCTTTTACTTATTTTTCATACATATTGTGTCTAGATCTGTACGTATAAGTTTTTTTCTAAAAGATACAAAAAGAGAAAAAAAACACTGAAAAATCTTTTCTGCTGACCTAGAAAAGCATTTAATTTATTTTCCACAGCAAGAGTACACTGTCTCACTCCAGTTGCAGCTTTATGTGAAGAGACAGCAGTGGGAAGAGAGAGGTGTTCTTGAAACATCTGCACAACCTTGATGATCGTTCTTCAGACAGCACTTAACAGGTCTTTATTACATGTTTTCTGCAAACTAGATATCTGTCTTACAACAGAGGACTTCAGACTTGTCAGACTTAAAACAGCTCCCCTGAAAATTTCAGCCAGAATCAGCATTTTCCTCAAGGCATTGTCTGAAGTCGTTGGACTAGTTTTTATGCTTCTGCTTTGATTTGTTAGTTAGCTGCCCCAAATGAGATGTATGCTCACAAAATCACATATTTCCAAGGAACCCTTCCGATGAAATTATCCTGAAACTCACATGAATGATTAATAATTTCAGATATATATTACTCATTTGATTGAGGAAGGAAAGAGGACAATGGAAGCTGGTAGTTTTATAGAGTTTTGCTAATTTTATTATTTATTTATCTCTTTTCCTGAGAAACTTGAAACAAAATATGGTGTCTGCCTATATATCTGCCCATGGATGATTTTAGTGGCTTGAATGTACTAGAGGTCATACTATATGACAAGCTGGAAAGCTTCCTTTCCCTTGAGGACAGGGCAAATGCTTTCAGCCCTCAGCTTTTAATGTGTGTTAACCCATTTTCTCACAACATACTCATATCTTATAATTAATTAATTTTAAAATTTTTACTTGTGAGGCTTTTTATATTAATAATTTAAAATTCAGGAGCAGATGTATTTATTGCAAGCACCTTTCTCATATCTTCAGATGGACTGTTCTCCTTTCCACAAGTGCTAAAATCCTGCCTGTTGTCAAAGGTGATACAGATAAGAGTGGCGAATCAGCATGGCAATATGTGATTTTTGTGCATCATTATAATGTACTTTTGTATTAATCTTTCTAAACACTGTTGCTTTGGCAATATCACAGGGCCCAGCACTGCTGTATCACACAAGATTAGGGCTCACTCCATTTCTTAATAATCCCGAATTGAACAGTGATTAATTTCAAGGTCACAATTTTGAACCAATGTTATCAGCCCACGGTGAGACAGTATGCTGCTAAAGTTATACAGATTAAAAGAACTTCCCAGTACACCAAGCTGAAACTCTCTAACCTCCTACATTTCCAGAAAGCAAAGATAATCTGACTTTAAAGGGGAGCAGTGTTTTTCCTCTAATGTTTCTATATGAAGGTTGTCCCAGAATAGGATGGGTCTCATTACAAAAACTTTGAATTTCCATTACTAACATTTATTCACTACAAAATTCTTGGTTTGATGGATTTTTCACATTCCAACATTTTTCTCCCTGTGTTTATAATTAGAAATAATTTTTTTCCTAAGTTTCTGATTCAGTACCATGACAACAAATTCCACAAATTTAAAAGTTTTGCCTTAAAATATTTTGCATTTTCCTAATTAGCCTAAACTTCTTTCTGTATGTTTTTTAACAAGTATTTCTTATTTTTGCAGCATGCATATACTGTTGAGCAGAACTGGTTTTATAGAATAAGATTTTACTTGCTACTTTTGTTGACAGTGCTTCATATTTACTGGTTGCACTGGTGCCTCCTTTTTACTCAAAAAGCGTGAGATAGATCTTCCTCCTCTATTACATATTTAACAAGATGCTGCAAAGTTTTATATTGCCATTTATATTCCATTTCTAGCTCAAGTATTTCCACAAACACACATGCAAGCACTTAAAAAATTATTTTATGTTTTGAAACAAGTGAAAATTTTCAGTGTTCATTTCTTCAGTATAAAGCTATAATACAGAATCATTCACCTGTCATTTTAAAAGAAAAAGTTATAAAAAAACCTTATAAATAAATTAAATAAATATTTTTTAAAATTTTACTGTAATAGAAACAAAATCCCATAATGCTAGCACATCATAAGAAGACGACTCTTTGCTAAAATTTGTATTTGTATAGGTTTAGCATTGGTATGACGCGCTGCCCAGTGTCCACGAGAAAGCTCCGGCCAGCTCTTCCAAGGCAGCCGCCGAGTGTGGCCGCACCCCTTCTGACTCTTGCGGAGCTTCAGGGGTGGCAGTGCAGCCTGTGTCCCTCGACAGACATGACAGGACTGCTAGGCGATAAAACGTCGAAGTGCAGAGGTGTGGTGCAAGAGATGAGGGAAGAATCACTTTGGGTGAAGTAGGAAAGTTTATTGTAGGGGTGCAAGGGGAGGGAAGGGATCCACAAAGTGAACAGTGCAGTACAGTGTGCACCGGGTTTTAAAGGGGGGAGGGAACGAGGGGTGGAGAGATACAACAACCAATTGGGGGTGAGCGAGGGAGGAGTTAAGGGAGGAAACATCAAACAGGATTGGAGGGTGAAATGGGGTGATTTACAGGAACCAATAGGGGATAGGGATAACATAATTGACAAGGAATGTTCTGGAAAAAGGGGTATTGGTTGAGGGCGGATTGACAACCAAAAAGGGTTGGGTTTAGGGAACTGACAGGGGAAAGGGGGGAGGATACACACTTTATAGGGAGATGGGAGGTTTCAGGGCAAACCATTGGGGTACATATCATGGGGGATTTCGGGGAATAAACCATTTAACAATGTTAACAACAAACATATAAAACGCACACTGCAACATTGGTATATCAAAGTTAATACAAGTCTGAAGTCATCACAAAATTTTTTCTTTTATTACCCTCAGCTTTGTACACTGTTTAATCCGTGCAGCAAATACAGATTTTTCGTCTATTTTTAAATCTAAGAAGTGTAGAAAGATTCAGAAGACTATATTTACATGTGAAAGCCCACATAAGTTTAAATGTATCTGAAACTTCTAATAAAGGGATACCTTGGAAGGGTGTAATAAGAAATTTATTTTGGGAGCAGAGATAATTAAAGCATTTGGAGTCTGTAATATAAAAATATTTTTAAATTCACATAAAATACTTAAGTATGTATGGTATATATTAACCATTTTTAATATTTATTAAGATGAGAATTATTATAGTTTGCTAGATTTAAGCAAAGTTTGTAATATCCCATGCTTGGCTAAAGTACACAGTCAAATTTTCAAGAGTCTGCCCTCACCTACTTTAATGAACATATAGAGTGTGTGCTTTGCTGTCATCCTTCCTGCTCTTGTAGTGACCCAACAGTGTGATATTGAGTGTAACTTTCTTAGTCTGCACTGCCATTTGAAAGAAAAAAAGGCTCTTCAAAATTTGGTTCTATATTAAAAAGTATCATTATCTGTAGTGACTCTGAATTGTTCTTCAGGACTCTGTTGACCCTGAGAGATACATTAGATCACAGCAAAAGGATTTATTGAAGAATTCAGTCAGAGCAATAGATAAAGCAGGTCATTGTGGCAGTTCCATGAATGGAGTAAAAATTTTAAAAAAGGAAGCAACAAGAGAGCAAAGGAATCAGTTAGATTCCAGAAGCAATGCTGAAGAGCATTTTAAACACATACCACGTACTGCATCTTATCTTATTTGCATCCTAATAATTCAGTGTTGATCTTTCTCCAAGAGATAAACAATCTTTGAGAACTAACAAAAATTTCTAGAGGCTTCTGCCAGATTACAAGGAAGATGGTATACCAATACTGTAATTTACAGGTTTACAATAAAATCAGAGGAGTAGCATGTCCAACACATATGGAATTTTTCCAAAATGGTTTAAGCAACCAGTATGTTTACTAAGTACCTTTGTAGAAGTCAGTTTTGAAAACTCAGAGATTGTAGCATCCCAACAACATTTTTTCTTTCTTTTTCTGCAGTCACTTTCATAAATATACGAAAGTTCCAACCCATTATCTGAAGAGTAGGAAGGCTTAAAGAATTGTGACAGTTCCAGCTGTACCCAACTGTGCTTCAACATATTTCTTGGTTTCTTTATTATTCAGAATAACAAATTAATGAATTCTCCTGAAAACTGTAACAAATTTTCAGGAGTGCAAAGCAATAGCTGCTCTTTGTGGGTGCTGCATTCAGCAATAAATGCAGAGACCAGAGTTTCCAGCACCATAGTATTGAAGTATTTTCTTGGTGACCAAGACATTCAAAACACTTGCTTTAAGTTTACCTCCTACTTGAAAAGTACTTTCCCTTCGAGCCAGCTCTCAAGATGCAGTGTGTAACATTACACAGTAAGTTAGTTTGGAGAAGATGCTGGTTCCTTCACAGATTAAGTCTTGAATTATTGTTTCATTTTGGTGGGGTGGGTGTTTTTTTTGTTTGTTTGTTTGTTTTTGTTTTTGTTTTTTTTTTCTCCCAATTGTCTTTTGCACTGGTACTTTCTAGCACAGTAAAAAGAAAAGGAAAACAGGGGAGGAAAAAAGTGCAAGTTCCTGCTCTTGCCTTCACTCATAGCTTATTGACCTACAAGGTAGTGCTCTAAGTGAATTACACAAATATTAAAAATTGTCTTTTCCCATTGTTTTATTAAAGTAGTCTTCAGTACTACTAAAGTCATTTAAAGACATTACAAAACCTGTTCACTCTTGCCTTGAGGATTCAGTTTATTCTTTTCTTTTGCAGAACAAATGAGAAATCATTTAATTGAACTCAAACATGTTTTATGGCCAAAAATCTGCTGTTCACTATTGAAGATTCATGGAGCACTTACATTTCCTTAGGAAAGACTAGCAATTTTAAAGAAAAGAAGAAAGATTTCCGAATATGCAAAAGTTTAATAGCAGGCTAACAAAGTTAAAAGCCATCATTCTTCCTCCTAATATTCCTTAGGTGCTCTTTGGCAGTGCTGTGTCTGCAATCTACAGCATCAGTTAACAGTGTATTATTTTTATTGTTTCTGAGACACTTCTGATCAATAGGAAGAAAGCAATTTACATATGGGTTTCCTGTTGCTCAGTCGCACAACAAATGGATTATACAATATATTCTTTTATTTTTTTTCCAAATGAAATAAGTCTGTACAAATTAAACAAAGGACATCAAATATAAAAACTCTGCAGCAATACAATCTCACTTTGTATTTTCTTAGTCGCTTTACTAAAAATAAACAACAAAAAGCCCTCCATCCAGCTCTTTTGCATATTAGTTTAGGATTTAAAAGGATTTTTAAAAAAAAAAAATTTATCCATGGAAAGATGTAAAACTGACATTGAAATACATAGCTCTACCCCTTCATAGACACTTCAGAGATCACAACCTCCTGCTTTGTTGTCTCTATGGAATTTTTGCTGCAAGTCCTCTTGTTTCTTCATGGCTAATGCAACTTTTCATAAATGAGCTCTGCTCTCTCATTCACATTTGCTTTTGTCTCTTCTGAAGACACTTCTTTTCCAGCCCCCCAAAAAAGGTCTTTCTCAATCTTAATTTTTTTTCTGCTTGCTAAAAATTACTTTAATTGCTCTTTTCTCTGTGGACACCTTGTTCATTTGAATTTCCTCTATGAGCTTTTCTCTATATGTGCCAAATGTTGTAAAATACAAGTTTCTGTAGAGCCTGACACATTAGAGCTGCCATTAAAATATAAGATGCTAATAACCACAAATGCATTGCAAAGAAACAAAAAATTCACACTTGCACATGGAAGCATGTATGTGTATTTGTGTAACTGAATGTAAGTACAAAAAAAAAGTGTCATACTATATAACATTTGTTTAGTTCTAATTTTCTTCCCTGCCATCACTGTCTACCATATCCTGCCCATTGCCTTATTTTAAAAATTATCAAGGTAGAGTGGTTATATTCTCCCTACATAAGAAAATAATATCTTAATTCACTCACAGCTTTCTAAATATTCTCTGAGGAGGTTAAAAATCAAAAGAAGTTGGAGAGTTTTTACTCAACCTTACACAGAAAAAATAAGTGAACTCATGAAGGGGCCAGAGACTTTCTTTTCACCTCTTTGAATGCTGAGCCTCCAGCCTTTCTGTTTGAGCAATGTCTATCACTACAGAAGTCAGCTGTGAGACTGCCAGGATAAAGGAAAGTTGTGAGGGTCAGCCAGGCACAACTCCAAAAGTTATTTTAAAGCACAACCTTGCGACAGAAAAATAGAAGAATGCTTTAGCACTTAAGAGCTAAATAATAATCTATCCATTGGCATTGCCTCAGTAAATGGAAAGAGGAATCTTCAGGAGGGACACTGAGGTGTTGGAGTGGGTCCAGGGAAGGGCAATGAAGCTTGTGAAGGATCTGGAGCACATCTGATGACTGATGAGGCAGCTGGGGGTGTTCAGCCTGGAGAAAAGGCAGCTCAGGGGTGACCTTGTCACTCTCTGGAGCTGCCTGAAAGGAGGCTGCAGACAGGAGGAGTCGGCCTCTTCTCACCCACAAGCAACCAGTGGCAGGACACAAGGACAGTCTTCAGCTGCACCAGAGGAGGTTTAGGCTGGACATCAGAAAGAATTTCTTCCCAGAAAGGATGATTGGGCATTGCAATGGACTGCCATGGGCCTGGAAGTGTCACCATTCCCAAAAGTGTTTAAGGAAAGACTGGTTGTGGCACTCAGTGCCATGGTCTAGTTGACAAGGTGGTGTTTGGTCATAGGTTAGACTTGATGATCTCAGAGGTCTCTTCCAACATAATTGAGTCTATAATTCTCAAAAAGGTGATTTATTTTTTTCTTTCTCAACCTCTCTTTTTTTTTGCTTTTCTTTTTCTTGGCATAACAAGCCAATTTAAGTTACTCACTGCATGGAGTAGATACTTCCCCCCAGGAGGAGTGACAAATTAAAGTTCTAACAAGAGAGTAGATGTGTTTCCTGCTTAACTACAACCACAATTTCCTCTGTGACAATTGGCTGTAGAGGGAATGGAAGTCAACATCTTGTATAAAAGAAATATTCAAACCTAACTTTTAAAATTGTCAAGAGTCTCATAAAATATGAATTTTCTAATTCTTCAGATATCAATTATTTATTTTAAAATCACTTATTATGTTCTGATTTCATATGTATGTAATTTATCTTTGAGTGGTCATAGAATGTTTATAGATTATTTTCTATCTATTAGGACCTGACAAAATTCCTGTCCACCTTAAATGAGATGGTTTCTCTACCAAGTAGGCATACAAATTTCTTCATAAGTTTTCTGTTCTAAGAATTTTTATCAGATAGGGGGAAAGGAATTTTTTTATAGTTTCATGCACAGCTTGGAGAAATTAAGACAGTTATTAGAAAGAAAAATGGATCATTGCCACATGAAAAAGAATAGTCATTTTATATGATGAATTTTGATTTGATTATCCAAGAAAAGTAATGAACTCACATCATGGAAATAATCAGTGTTACTAGACTCTCATTTTTCATTATCAATGGGGGAAAATAATTTCTATCAGTATATCAAAAGGACTTCATTTTAGCATTGCTTATTTTAAGTATCAAAGAACCTCTCAATTTGGAGAGTCTCTCAGTTTCTGTAAGACATTGAAAATTTTGAAGTATTCTACAAAAGAGAAAATACTCTGGTAGCTGATAAGACATGACAACCCAAATAACAAAACAGAAACTGAAAATACACCTCAAAGAAAATGCATCATCAGAGACTGGTTTCATAGAGAAATAGATATTTTTTACATATAGAGTACCAAGCAAACTAAGCAGAAAATTATATCCCTTCTTCCAATTTTTTAGCAAAATTTTATAGTTCAAAGTAGGAAGCACCAAAAAATCAAAAATGATTGAACCAAAGACTTTGGCTCACTCTAGTAAGCTTTGGTACTACATTTCTATTTTCTATATGTATTTATATGTCTCTTGTATATACATATATATCTGTCTTGTTTTCATATAGGGTAGAGCTAATTTATTCTCAGTAGCTATTACACTGCCGTGTTTTGTATTCAGAATGGGAATAGTATTGATAACACACCGATGTTTTAGGTTTGGCCAAGTTGTGTTTATCCTGGACTTTTCTGTCATGCTCTGCTGCTGAGGAGGGCACAAAAGAAATTGGGAGGGAACACAGCTGCTACAGATAACCCAGACTGACCAAAGGGATGTTCCACACCATATCCTGCCCAGTATATAAACTGGGGGATTAACTGGGAAGAGAGACTGATCTGTGTTCACCAGGGGTGGGTCTGGCATCAGTCAGCAGGTGGTGAGCAACTACATTGAGCTTCACTTGGTCTTCCTTTTTGGTTTTCATTGTTATTATCATTTGCCATTATTACTATATTTTAGTTTCTTTTCAATTATTAAACTGGTTTTATCTCAACTGACAATTCTTATTTTGAATCTCCTCCCCATTCCACCAGAGTGGGTTGGGGAGAGAGGGGTTTGAGTGAGCAGCTGTGTGGTGTTCAATTTCCAGCTGGACTTAAACCATGACAGTATCAAATATATATATGTGTGTGTGTGTGTGTGTGTGTGTGTGTGTGTATGTATATCTAAGTATACCTAGATAGATACACATTTATACTTATGGAGAAAGATAGCAAGCTGTTAATTTGGTTTTGCTGAAGTTGCTGAATGATATTCTGCTTTAAATTACAGTACTGGAAATATTTGGTTCAGCTTTCAGCATTTAGACTGCCATTTTTGGTAATGGGCTGTTGCTGTGAAAAGAGACTCTGTAAATTCTATTAAATAATGATTCAGCATCATATCTTCTAAATGTGACCAAATATGGTTTTCAAACTGCCATAACGTGTAGCAGATTCATGCCTTGTTCTTTTATCAATGCAGTAAATTGTCGAGGGATAATAAATATCACCTTAAGTATTAACCGGAATTCAAAAACAAGTCTCTTTTGGCTGTGGTCGTATTTCAGCTGAATTTCTCTTCTACAGTCATGAAAGTGATTCCGGTTTCCTACTTGATGTTTACAGTAAATAGGTAATAATGAGATATGGATACTACCAGACACAGTGCAAGCCAAACACACTTCTTGATAAGTGCTTTTAAAGACAAGGTTCTGAAAACTCAAAATATACAAAACACATTCAATTTAGTACAGCAGGCAAGGTTTTCTTTGTAACTTTGCACTTAAGACCACATGCATCCTTTGTGGGTTTGTCATCTGGCTCAATAAGAAAAAAAATTATTCTTCCCTATCACTTATTCCAGCAAAAGCTGTCATTCAACAAGGAAGCTGGCTGACAGACAAAGAACCTCCCACCAAGAAATAACCACGAAATTTGTTCAGCCTTTTTCTATCCCCTCTAATCTTCTCTTTGAAGTATATGTTTTCCTAAACAAATTCAAAGACATAATTTTTCTAACCTTTACTTGATTCTTAAGTCATTACTGAAAACACCCCATAAATTACCTCCAACGGTCTTGACAGAAATTCCAGGCAGTTCTAGATTCTAACCACAGAGATTATACTAATTCTGCAGATATAAATTTGAACTCCTTGAAAGACATTCTGTATTGATATACTATATGTTCCCAGCCTATAAATGAAAAAGCTCTTACGTGTGCAACTAAAAAAGCTCATGAGCAAAGACTGTATTTGGGGTGGAAGAAATTTGAGGACTGTGAAGACTGTGGCTTGTGTTCCAGACATTCACAGTTATCATTACAGACACTCGTTTGCAGGGTTTATGAATCAAAAACCAGAAAGAAACCTCATGTCATTCTTTCATGGAGGGGCATCATTGCAGAATATTGGGCTTGTCCAACAAAGGCAAAATAAATATCTATATTAACTCATTAGCATGAGCAAGAAAAATTATATTTCCTAAAGATAGTATAGATTAAATATAACCTTAAAAAATGCTGAATGCATCACACATCCATATTTTATACACTGTTATCAAAGTGTGTTCTAAAATGCTCAGTACACTTAAAATGGTTTGATATACCATCTGTCCAATATTTTCTTAGTAAAACTGATAAAATATCTTTCTCTATTTTTCCTTTTTTTGAATTTTAGAGAGATAAAACAGCTCTTTCCTCATGTCTATCTGAGGGCATGACACTGGTCACAACTTGTGCCTACACTACATCTGAGAGATATTGCCTCACTTGCATGCATTGTTACTTTTATCAGGTTATAGTTCAAAGCCTTCAATACAGTCAGATTTTTACTCAGCATTGCCTGCATCTGTACATTCAGATCTTCACAGTAAATCTCCAGGGACAATAGCTTCTAGCAGTTAAAGCTTCTTGGGCTTCTCTTGAAGAATATATCCATTACCGGACCACATACTTTTCAAGCGCCATTCCAAAATTTGCCTGCTCAAAATACAAATTAAAATCTGGCTTTTGTACCTTTTACACCGGTGTTCCATTATTTTGAGGCCTATTGTATTTAAGATAAAAGAGAACCAAATGTAACTTTCATTCATTGAACCTATACTTCACTGTAAAACATTAATACTACTATTCACTACACTGGAGGTGAGCATCAAATGTGGATAAGACAGTCATAAACAGCAAAAATAGAGAATGCACAGTTCCCTTATACTGTAATTTTTTTAGTAACTTTATTTCAGGGAAGCAGGTACAATAATGTTTCCTACGAGGTTTTTTTCTTGTGCCATGATCGTGGGTTTTCCTTTGGACTTCACAGAATCACAAGGTTGAAAGAGACCTTCAAGATCATC
>VWZP01000973.1:210363-222952 GCA_013396995.1 Dicaeum eximium | reverse complement strand
CTGGACACAGCACTCAAGGTGTCCCTCACCAGTGCTGAGTACAGGGGCAGAATAACCTCCCTGCTCCTGCTGGCCACACCATTCCTCATACAGGCCAGGATGCCGGTGGCCTTCTTGTATATTTATGTCTTTATATCTTTATATATAAAGATATATAAATATATATGTAATTATTGAATATGTGGTATGCACATGCATAACACTGTCCATATTGTTGTCCTTCATAAAAGGTCACTATTTGAATATTTTTTTCAGATTTTTTTAATCCCTTCAGACACAATTTTTCTGGCAGGCAGTTTCTGGTGTCAGTGTCATTCCATAAGGAAGAATGTGAAATTTACTTGCAGTAAATATAAATAACTTATGTTTAATAGTGTGCAACAGCTTTTATTTCACATGGACTTTTTTTTATCACATAGGGTTCATGAGCTACTGTACACTATGTCAAAACACTGCTAATTAATAAAAACCAAGTCTTGAAATATATGAATTTTTTACTTGGCAAATTCTCAATAGTCTTGTAAGTGTTGAATAAGAAGGTCTAAATTAGACAGTCAAATCAAGTCTTTGTCTCTATTCAGCTGTTTATTGTTGGCTCTTTTTTGGAGGCAGAGGAATTTGTTATGTTTGTGTTGTCAGTGATTTCAAGCAGACAGTATTTTATTAGAATTCAGGGGGATATTTACAGTTTCAAGGCTGGCTTTCAGTGAAATCCACCACATTCCCCTTGACAGAATCATGTTTTTTCCAAATATTTTTTTAAAGCACATTCTCACATGTAATTTTTTGTTTGTAGTTCACTCAGCCTGCAATGACAACCTGTGCATCATACTTGACAAATACAGAATTCTTTCTTCTCGTTTTCCTGCAAAACAGGTTGTTTATTCTACTAAAATTCAGTTATCAAAACTCTTTTGGTGATTATGCCTTCAGAAAACTAAATATTGTTCCTGTGTGTCCCTGTTTGTCTATGTACTCATGGTCTGATTCTGGTCTTTTATTTTTATTGCTGGTGAGGCTTTTTTTTGGTGTGTCCAGTGACAGGCAATAGCAGTGGCATAAGCTAAAACACAGGATTTTCCTCCAGAACATCAGGAAACATTTTTTTACCGTGAGGGTGAGCAGAAACTGGCAGAAGTTGCCCAGAGATGGAGTCTCCATCTTAGAGGTTCTCAGGTCTTCCAGAGCCATCTGTGCATGGTCCTGGATGGACCTGCTTGAGCAGGAGAGTGGAACCAAATGACCTCCAGAGGTCTCTTCCAACCCCAGACACTCTTTGATTCTTTGACAAAGCCTTTGGCATTTTATTGATACTAATGGCTGTATATACCTAAAGGGCATTGTCGGAACACATCCTCAATAAAAGCTTCTAAAATATACATCATTAAAATTTTAAATAGCCTGCCACAGGATCAACACACTAAAAAACAAAAACTCTTCTCACTTGACTTTAATATGTCATAATAACTCAGAGTAGCTATGTCAAAACAATTTTAACAATATTATCTGTAGCTCAATTATTAGGTATTTCTGCAAACTTGTTTTGTTTTGCTATTTGTTCTGCTCGAGAAGCAGCTTTCTGAAAAGAATAAATGATATTGTGGAAATTGTGAATCTTTGAAAAAAATATTCTCGAGATATTTATTCATGATTTCACCAGAAAAAAAAAAAAAGTTTTGATTTTAATGTCTTGGTATTTTTCAGTAGCTTCTGTTTTAATTCTCTGCAATATCTGTGTGTTAGTGTTTTCACTTAAGTTCATGTCAACTCCTACTTGAAACAGACAAAACACTATTCCAGTCTGCAAAAATCAATCAACTCATAAATCTGAGTTGATTAAAATAATGGAACAAATAGTTTTAGACTTTTAAATAGTCTCCATAGTCAACATATCTAGACAAACAGCCTTCATATTTCGTCTACCTATAGAGAGTTCATATGTGTTGAGAGTTCAGCTTGTGTGACAGATGCAGAAGTGCCAAGGTGCAGTTCACTGCACAGCTCAGCAAAGATTACCCACATACAATTACTGTGACATTGCCTGCTGAAGCCTGCTCAGGACTAGAAAGAAAGTGTCATGTTTGTGTGCCATATGAGGGCAGCAGCTCTTATCTTGTGCTAATAAGAGATAGATCCACATGTCTGTTTTCCCTGGGAGGGAAAGAAGAAATGTCCAACCTTTCAGAATTAAAGATTTCAGAATTAAATTGATATGTTAAGTCTCAACAGAAAGTGAAAGGCAGAAACAAAGAAAAAAATCCCAAAGAAAAATAAAAGGAATTTTTACGACTTTCTAAAAACAAAATAATTTGTTTGACTGAGAGAACTTAATGCTGTGTTTTTGAACAGTCCTATGCAAGACAGAGTCAATATGTTTAAGAAGAAAAAAAAAATATAAAATGGAACAATGTGTTATCACAACCTTAACCTGGTATAAATTTTCATTGGTGTTTTAATACAACAGGATTTAACTTTAAATTCTACTGAATTTTATTATTCAGTCAATGACCAAGAACCAGAAATCAGACCTCAGTATGTTTGCTTCAACCCAAGTTTCAAAGGAGGTTTAATTCTCTTCTTTTTTCAGATTAAGACATTCTTTCTTGATTGTCTTAAGACTTCTTCCTTGATTAAGACATTTTGTATTGTATACTCATCTTCTTTTTTTTTAATGTGTATCATAATTTGGGGAACATGAGCAATTAAAAAGTGACTTTTTATCTGTATATAATGCTTAGAGTACTATATTACTTTACAATATGCTTTAGAAAAAAAGCAGTTCTAAGAAGTAATGAAACCAAGGCTAATGTGGCAATTGTGGTATATTAAATGTAGGCACAGCTAATTGCCCATGTTCTATGTGAATCAGTCTTCTGATAAAATTCATTAAGAATGCCCATTAAAGAAATTGGCAATCACATTACCTTTTAGTCAAATGTCTCCTTTCTCAAATGTCTCCTTTAGTCAAATGTCTCCTTTCTCACAAATGTCTCACATTTTTAGTATTGTGAGAATTCTGTTTAGTGAGCTCATTGCACAGGTGTATTGACAGTAATTCAGTGAAGTAACTTGAAAACCTTTAGAAAGCCTTCAAATTATCTAACTTTAAAGCCATATAATAAGGTGTAGGAGTTAATCAGATTCTCACTCTCCCCTTCCTGTTTTTAAATGTCAGATTTATGTACTTGACAAAAGAGAAATGCTAGGCTACAAGCTTGAATCTGTAAAAAATCTTACTATGTAGTGTCTCGCAAAAGGTAAGAAAATAGGAATTATGGCAGTAGCCACACCTTGAAGGGTTTGTGGTCAATTTTAAGAACAGAACAGAACATATGGACGCTATGCAGATGTTAGCACCTTGAGGGAGCTGCAGAATTAGCATCATAATAGCAATAATCCAATTCTATTCCAGAAGAAGAGAGCATGCTCTTAAAAGCTAGCTGCTAAAATGTCTCATTTTCTGGGATATCATCACTAGCTCAGTTTGAAATTCAGTACACTAAATGTAGTTCAAAAAACATTGATAAAATAATGCCTAATAAAATAATATGCTTCTGCCCTATTACTTCTCTTTTAACAGTCTTCTGACTGAAAAACTGGTTCAAGTATCAAGTTAAACTGCATTTTACATGGGAATTCTTCAGAAAAATAACAGGAAAAATGGTGGGGTGTTCAGAGAAAAACCTCATGACAAAGACCTAGAGGTTATGCAAAGTGTTTCAATTAAACAGGGTTCGTACCTCAGAAACTGATTCATGCCCTAGAAACTCAAGTATCAAAATCAGTACAGAATTCTGAGAATTTATCTTGCCTGAAAATGAACAACTAATAACTGTAGAGCTTTCTGAATTTAGAGCTAAAATAGATTTGTTCATAGAACTTTAAGGTATAACTCATTAAGTGACTGAAGTACATAAAGCTGGCCTTAGGCAAAACTGAAGTACTTGCATTTAAATCCAAATCACCCTCAAAATGGTCTGTGGACTTATATAACATTGGAGGGCCCAACTTAAGGTATATACAAGCACTTTATACACCATTGCATAGATGTAATACATCACAACGTTTCACATAAAAATCCACCCCTTCTATTTTTGTGCTTTTGAGGATACTCATTACAGACCAGATCAGCTTATACCTCATGCACTCCTCCAAGTGAAAACCAAAAATTTTTTTGCCACTGCTCTCCTGACAATGAAGACCCAGCCTTTGGATAGGGTTTTTGTTATTATTTATTAACTAAAATTTTATGTAGTTGCTTTATTTTAAAGCAGATACGAAGAAAAGAGCAGTACATGCACAGCAGCTAGAGAACTGAGTCAGAGGTGAGTATCTTGTGGTCAGCATTCTTCTTGGCCCAAGGACATTCAAGGCCATATCTTTCACCACCAAGGAAAATACCAGGCTGTAACCAGGCCAAAGGGGAGCTTTCTCTTCGCAGTATTCACCTGCTTTGTTGCAACTGCACCACTTATATAGGAAACAGAATATTTCCAGGGAGGACAGGTAGACCACATCTCTGGTTCTCCTGCTTAGCACAATCTTGGAAGGAGGAACTGAGGCTTCAGCTTCTGCACAATAAATTATTTCTATATTTTGTCCAGTGATTGTACTAAGGCAAAACTTGACAAGGACCATCATTCATCTGGCCAGTCCATCTCCACTTCTCTTCAGAAGAAAATATGCTAGATGGAAAGTGAATGGTGTATTGAACCAGACCTCTAAGTGATGTTTGTTGAAGTTCAGGTTGCTAACCATCAAGCAATTTTATTTACTTGAAATATTTCAAATTACATATAATGTTGCATTAACTATATAAGTGTCAATAACAACTAAAATCAATGTGTGAAACTGAGATTTGATAAGTAGTTTGAAAGATTGTTTTTGTTTTGTTTTGTTTTTGGGTGGGGTTTTTTTGTTTGTTTGTTTGGGGGGGTTTTTTGTGACACACAGGAAACTGTCCTACCTTGGGATCTTATTTCATGTTGTGCTATTCTGTCTTTGAGAGACAGCTGGAAGCTAGGGCATTTAACTGTAGGGTTTTTGTCTTTTGGGAAATTTAGTTTTGCAACTGGCCATTTTGTAACAGATGCGGCTTTCACTTACTAGCTAAATTAAAAATTGCACTTTTATTATTGGCATACAGTGTGCTGGAAGATTATGTCAGGGGACCACAGAGGAGGAAGAGCCTTTTGGTGAAACTATCCTGCTTATTTAAAGGCAGTTATCTAAAGAACATCAATCCAATCTCTAATTATATATTTCATTAAAACACAAAAAATTACATGAATAGGGAATAAAATAACACGTTAAAAAAATCTCCTTTTCATCAAGTTTTGCCTTCTGTTCTCACAGTTTTAAGGTTTCCCTATTCAAAAAAGCTCTATGAAGGCTCCTTCTTCTTCTCAGAAGCAGCATCCCTCACTTTCACTTGCAACCAAGCATTCATTTTTCCATCAGAAGCCTCCGGGAGTGCTGTCTTCTTGTAGGATTCTGTCTATTCAGAGATTTATAGTGTGAGATGATAAAACACTGTGTTGAGTACAGTGATGCAAACCATATATTCAAGACAGCAAAGATTTTATTTGTTTTTGTATAAGAATTTATACACAAAGGTGAAGGGAACTAAGAGGTATTTAGCTTCAATAACTCCTCCTTGCACATCTGATGTTGATTGCAGTCAAATGAAATCCTGAGTCGAGTATGGCATTAATCTTCCCTACACAGAGGATCTGTTGCACATTTGGGGGGGGGAAAAAAAGACACTCTTTTATTTACATGAAAGGTAAATCATTACTGTGTCTTTACTTTTTCCTCTCAGTGGGAAGAGTCCTTTCAGGCCTCCCAGAGATGCCAAACACTTTTTTCCTCACCCCAGGTCTGTATTCCTTGACCATCTAGGCTTTTAGAGAAACTGAACTACTTCAACACAACAGTCTCTAGGCAATTAAGTACAATTGTTCACCTTATCCTGAAGCACTGTCATTTTCTGAGGATTTACAATAAACCAAGACAAACAACATGTACTGAAATCCACAGCTGTGTGCATAAAAGATGCTTTTCAAAACAAATCCTTCCTTGTTAATGCAGGACTTTATGTGTATATATATCATAACAATCTGAGCTCTGGAAGTAAAAGTTATCATTTTACATGCTGAGATTTATGTTTTACCTATTCATTTTCAACTGTGTTAATACTTCCCTGAAATCCCAATGCATCAGAGTGATTATTCACAGAAGATACTCATTGCTTTTAATTGTAAATGTCAGCAAGTAGAATATAATTGAAATACTCTTTCCAACCAGGTTCACATCTATAAAGTTTATTTTATGCTATGCTAAATTAGGCAGCTTTCTTGTGAGATGTCAAGAGGGGTAGGAGGGGGCAGGGAAAAGACATGCTGAGGATTTATAGTACACAGGAAAACATTCACAGTTCATGTTCTACCAATAATCTTAAACACCGACCTGTAGCCCCAGAATTATTCTTGGAGCAATAATTATTGAATTTCACTGTCTGATCAACCTAAGGTCTATTTGCAAGACTGTTAATTATGCGTGATAGCTACTGAAATGAAAAAGAGTAGGCTGTTTTCATAAGAACCACCAATATTGGGCCATTATTTTCCTTAAGTGAACAATAATTCATATATTTTTCTCATTTGTTTGTTTTTTTTCTTTTCTGATTTGAATTGATTTAACAACAACAGGAGCTCGGTACATTAAAATTGTAGAAACTAAATACATGGCACATTTGTCAGGTTTCATTCCTCTTAATTCACCATTCACACCAGACATGAATGCAAGGTGGCATAGCCAGCCAGACCCACCAAAAGATTTTTGCCTAATGAATGCTCTCACATTTTGCTTTTGTTTAGGAAATTCTTAATATTATCATAATGCACACTCTTGTTCTCTCTTTCATATTGGTTCAATCTGTCACTTCAGTTCAGTGTCTAAATATCACAAGTTCAAAACATTAACATGTGCTTATGTGCTCTGCTAAACTAGGTTTTGGAGCCAAGCTTGTAAAAAAGTCAATTAGAAAATTTAGGGGAAAGAGATCCAACATGTATTTTTAACATTAGATGTAAAACAGAGTTTTGCCCTTTCACACTTCACAGCAACTTTCCTGAAGTATCTTGTTCAAAATTCACTCCCTTATTAATAAGTTTCTCAGGTTCTACTCTATCCTACAATACATTCTGTCTTTTTTCTGCATCCTACTTCCTTCCCTTGACAATGTTCATAGACCCAGACAGTACTTTAGAGACACCAGTCTGCCCTTGCAGATAGACACACTGATACCTGATAAGAAAGAAACATCTTCACTTGCTGATCAGCAGGTTACAGTTTGGTACCATTTTCCATCTTGCTCTGTGAAAATAAAATGTTTGATTTGGTACATATAAGAGAGGGGTCATCAATGCAATATAAATAGACTGTGAGAAACAAGTAGCACATAACCAAATTAATGCTTACCAAGTAATGTGGGCTGTCAGACTTGTCCACTGATTGAATGCATGATGGACCAAGGAGATAATAAAGTAGACAACTGCAATGCATTTGAGTAACTATACAGTATGTAATCGTTATTTTTTCCTTTAAGCTTTAGGTATGAGAAAAATAAAATGAATAGAATATTCAGTAGTACTTCCAGCAAAGAAAATACATCAGTTAATTAACCATACTTTGTGACTTGAATATGTTTGAAGAAAGATGGGGGTAGTTAGAAAAACATAGAGCCTCAAGCTTCATTGTTCCTTAGCATTTAGCCCAGATCTTAATATGCATAAATTATCTTGGGTTAAATAGTTGACTTTTTCAAATTACAGTCTTTACTTTGCCTAATAGTTTTGAAAGAATGCTTCCTTTTTAATACCTTGTCACATTCCACAAGTACAGCTGATTTGGTTACATTTCCTCCTTGTGGGACACACATACACACACACACACACACACACACACACACACAGTTTATTAAGCAAAAAATTCGATAACCATATTTCATTAGTGAAAATGCTGATGGAAATTTCCAGCACTGAAGGGATATACAGAAAAAGTGTTTGCAATTTCTATACCGTTGACATTGGAACTAGGAAAAGGAGAAGAAGAGGAAGTGGGTGTCTGCCACTCCAAATTGAATCACACATAAAAAATGACTATAAGTGAATACAGCCGTGGGGGTTTTATTTATTTATGTTATTGTGTTGGCACATAACTCCAGTAATTTGACTGGGGACATTCCACAGCTAAACAATGTCACTGACTACATCATCAGAGAATATACTCATAGATTTTACACTGCATGATAATCCATACTGGCTCAATATATACATTTGATAATATATTTTTCTTTAGAAAGTTCAGACATATGCAGTAATTATCTAATTTCTAAAAGCAGTGAAAAAAATCTTCCATCCATATGTAATATGCATTGACAGAGAGGTACATTAGGCCAAGTTGTTTGCTGATAGGAAAGGATTTTAGTATATTTCTGGTGATTTGTATTTTTTAGATACTAACTCCTGATATACCGCTGATAGTGTGCATTATGATAAATTTTAACAAACCAGGCATCATTTCATGAGAAAAACTTGACATTACTACTTAATTCTTTATAACCTAAGCATCTATTTTAATGTGTGTATAATATTATATGAGTTAATGCAGATTAATCATCCTTAGAAAATGTATGAGAAGTTTGTGGGATCAGCTACATTGTCTCATTTGTATTCATTTTATATTATATTTTAAGTCACTTTTGGACATTTCCAGCTTGATAAAACACCAGAATATCTACATATTCAAAGTGAACTATGAACTGGGTTTTTGTGCAGTGACAGAACTTGATTTCTGAAAATATTTAAGTAAAATATTCAGCACACTTCAGATCCATATTCTTCTACATATATATTTCTAGAGAGAGATAGCAATGCTCTCATTAGAATGAGGTATATTATGTACTAAATGCACTTGGAAAAAAAAAGCTCCAAAAGTTTTCAATTTGAAAGATACATTCCTTGTGGAATATACATAATGTTAGCTGAGAAAAATAATTGGCTGTTTCACCTTCTGTTTACATCTAAGTATTACTCTGTAAAATAAAATGGAGAAAGAATTCATTATATGAGAAAAAGAATTAATCTCTAAATTCGGGGATGAGATTAATGATAACATCAGACATGAAGTGTTCAAAAACTAATTAATTCTCTTCATAACACATTTTTAAGAGCTACACAGTAGCCTTCTCTTTGAAAAGATAGAGAGAACAAAAAAGAGAATAGTAAAATCATATTACAATTTAATCTGAAGTATCCTGCTCCTTAAATTATTGTGGGTTTTATCACTTCTACTCCCACTGTAGATTAGGTCTCAGAATATAAAAATCCTCAGTGTGGGAGGTCTAAGGATTTTCCTCTCCAGAAATGTTCTGAAATGGTATTTCAAATTTGTCTTAGCCTAGCTTTGACACTTGAAAAGTGATATGTCAATAAAACATGCATTTTGTAAGCAGACTGTAATATTTATGTTGAAGCTTCATAATGGTATTACATTAATTCAAAAAATTAAAAAGGAGATGTGAAGTATTAGTGGTCTGGCAAGTGTTACCAGACAATTGCTTAAGTAGCTGAACCTCTTGATGTTAGTGTGCCATTACTGTTATAAATAGGAAAATGTGCAGGAATGTCTGAAAAAAACAAGGGGCAAGCTTCTGATTTTGCATTTGTTACAAGAGAATGTGTTAATACTGTCCACAAGTTAGTTAATCACCATATAAAGCCAAAAAGCAATGTACCACTGCAACGACATTCTACAATTTTTGTTGGGTGTATATGTGACATTAAGTGGAGTTTAAGTGAGTTAAATTTAGAGAAACCTTATTAGAGTAATTGTTAATTCCAAGGTGACAGCTACAGTAGATGTTATTACTATACATAGCAGAGGAATTAGGGGAAAGAAAGGACTGTCATTCTTGAAGGAAAGAATGTGGTAGATACCTGGGAAGCTTCTAATTTATATAGACTCATCTGGTAGCAGTTCAAGAGGTACGGTGTGAACTGATTATCCATGGGATATTAATGCAATTCTGATAGCTTGGATGGGAATTTAAAAAGGCACTGCCATCATTTTCATAGCAGGGAAATCTCTCTCCTAATTAATACAGAGGCGAAAAATAAGCAACTCCAGGTCTGTGTGAAAAGTTGCCAGGGGAGAAAATTTCATTTGCCTAAGAAAATGAGCTTTATACAGCTATGTAGGAAGTAATATCTGTCATTGGGCCAGAGAGAACACATTGCTGAAAATGTAAAATAGTTTCTGAACTGTAAGATCACAAGAGATATTGTTGCCTCATGTAAGGGAGATTTTGTTCAGTCTTGGCTTTTTTCTCTGTTTAGGCATCAACTTGTTTTTATTATTGTGTGGACTATCCTAGAGGCAAAATAAAAACCCCTCAAAAAACCAAAACACATGAAAATAGTGAAATTAATTGTGCGGTTTCTTTACTGAATTTGTATTTCAAAGAACATTTTGGTTGTTAAGATCCAAACTACATCTGTCTTTAAATATGCAGAACTTTTCAGCACACAGTTACTGGTTAGAAAACATGCCTATCCAAAGGTAATGTCGAGAAGTTGGTTATCACTACAATGAATAAATGTTGGGTTCTGCAAGATTACAGAATTCTAGGAGGTACCCCAGGATAAAAAAGATGTGGGCATTGGTCACAAGGACCATGAAGTTTTTTGGCACTAAAGATTTTTGATCATACACTCCACCATGAAAGTCTGAGAGCAACTGGCTTATTTACAGGGAAAACACATGCTACTTTTCCTCTGGACATTATCTTTTTCCAATAGATTTCAGGGAATTAGTAAAGAAGTGCAAGACAAAAATGAGAGAGGAGTTCTCCAAAAGTAGAACTCAACATTTCTTAGCCACAAAGAATATAAGCAGGTGCAGCATCAGGTTAACATGTCAGGACATTATGCCCTTCTTTCTCAGTAGGCAACTGCATTACACAAATATTTCTGAAGTTTTACAAAAGTGGAAAGACAGTAGGGAGTTTCCATTCTTAGAAAAAAGACACAGGAAAAAGGAAAAACCTGTGCCAGTTTGAAATCAATCTCTCATGTAAATTTACTAAAAAGTCCCCTCTGCCACTTATGGTAGCGAGCCATTAAGTTCTATATTTTGAATTTTCAAAGACGAGAATGCTAAAGTACTTCTATAAAGCTGACATTTATTGCTGGTACTCATAAGCATCATATATGACTAAGAGTTTTCTGTTACAGCTAATAAGGCATCACAGAATATATGTGGAGTGCATGGGTTACCTGAAATAATCAGTTAACAGCCCAAGCATTCTTTAAGGAAAACCCTGATGAAGATCACCATAATTGCTTTGTACTGCCTGGCATCAAACTGAGGAACATAATATTTTGTGCCTACAGAACTTTGCAAGTCAACATACAGAAAAAATTTAAATAGAACGAGGAGAGGAGAAAGGCAATTTCCTACTTCATTTTGATGCTACATCAGTAGTCTACAATCCCTTTAGGGGATTTAGGGAGTGCCTAAATTCATTGGAGGAAGAGATGACCATCTAAAGAATGCTTTGCAATAGGTACCTGTTGCATGTATTTTTAAATCACTCTGAATTCCCTGTCTTCCAAGACTCATCCAGCTGCTGAATGCAGTGTTTCCTTGCTGTGGAGGTGTACTCTGTGTCCTGGCCTGAAGAGATGGGGTGACATACATCATGCAACTTAGAGCTGGTCTGTGAGTCACCCATTTGGTGATGGTGCTTTACATGTCAGTTTGCATTAAAAAACACCAGCTGTTGCTTCATTTCAAGACAAAATGTGTGGAGACCTATCTAAAACATGCAACTTTTATCTATTGATATGCTGAACACAGGGTTGATAATATAGAGATATTTTTGTTACTGTCACACAGGGCTTGCAAAGCATCAAGGCCTTCTCTGCTTTTCATCCTGGTACAATGTCAAGGAGGCTGGGGATGCGTGGGAGGTTGGGATGGGACACAGCCAGGACATACTCCTAATTTAAACATTAGGAAAGGTACAGTAAAGCCAAGGGTTCATCTCTATTTATTTTTTCTTCAGTACTTCAGGTCAACTTTCCAGCAGTCTGAAATTATGGAGGTATAAACCAGTCAATCTGTTCAAGAAATATACAAGAAATGCTAACTGTAAAAGAAGGCAGCTTTTTTTTTTGTTTTGTTTGCTTTGATTTGGTTTGTTGTTTATTGTTTGTTTGTTTGTGTTTTGTGGTTTTTTTTCTTTAAAAAAAAAACAAACACAGTCATAAATAGAAATCTTAGAAAAACCCTGAAAACAATCTCATCAAATTAAGTGCGAAGAGAAATATTCACACACACAGAGAGTTAAGCTATTTCATAGCAAGGAAAGCCAAAATAAAAATACATGCATCTAAGGCATTTTTGAGAACTATTTTTTTCTTTTAAGCAGTGAGAATTGTTGAGCAGGCAAATTGTTTATTTTATATTTCTCTTCAGAGAAAACTGCCACCAAGGAAATTATACAAGTATACGCATTCTCACA
>VWZP01000973.1:151787-210357 GCA_013396995.1 Dicaeum eximium | reverse complement strand
ATACAAGTATACGCATTCTCACATGTGTACGCTCATGGGAGTAAATGCCAAAGTAATACATTATCTGTGACACTCTTGAAATTAAAAAAAGGACTTTAGAAATTCCAGAATACTGTGAAGGTTACCAAATGAATGTTTTACTCATTCTCAAACTAATAAACAGATCATTTATGCCCAGAGTAGTATTTTTCCCAGTTGTAAAAATGCATAATAAGCAAAAAAATAACCTAAGTAATAACAAAGGTAAATTTGTTTGAACATTTATAGCCTAGTTTCCCAGTAAGTAAGTCTCACCTGACCACTTATGCTTATGCTTATGCAGCAATAATAATTGTTGAGCTTGTTGGCCAGTACAGCAATCTTAGATGGGGGGAGAACGAGGAGTTAGGTTCCAAAACTTATAAGGTGGCTGTGAAAGAAGGCAATTAAAACAGACAAGGGAGGCTGCAACTATAGAAAAAGCTGTAACCTAAGCATATGCATTTTGTGTCAGGATATCTACATAGGAGAAAGTACATTCTTAAAATTGCCACAATTTTAAGAAATATTTCAGTTTTCAAGGGGAAAGAAAGAAAGAAAGAAAGAAAGAAAGAAAGAAAGAAAGAAAGAAAGAAAGAAAGAAAGAAAGAAAGAAAGAAAGAAAGAAAGAAAGAAAGAAAGAAAGAAAGAAAGAAAGAAAGAAAGATTGTTCATTCCTTCTGGTTTTCCTACATTTAATTGGTTTATATTGTTTTTATTTAAATTTGTCTGGTGAAATTCCTCTTCACATATGCCCTTTCTTCTTACTAAAATCATAACTTTTTGCAGAAAATTTTTAGACACAAGCAGTGCCCAAATCACGAAGTTCTGTTCAATGATGATAATGTACACAATCTGAATTTTTGCTTCCTTGACTAGTGGCAAATTTGGCTTTCTTTACAGAGGCCTATCAGACTATGTGTTGACATAATTGTAATCATTATGAGCCTAAAAATTTGCTGTTGCTATTTGACTTGCCTTGATCATCTTCCCTGTATATTGGGAAATCAGGTCATATCCATCTAGGTTTGTTATTGCAACAGAGGAAAATGGACTTGTATTACATTAACAGTAAAATAAGACTGACTTTATATTTACCTTTTTCTGGTGAAAGATTGCATAATACAGAAGTGCAAGAGGAACTGTTTCAACTGCTAATGAAATATAATCATCTGCTTCAATATAAAGGGAGGCAGTTTCCCCCTGAATCTTAATGCTTAATTTAAGCATTGTATTTTAGATAGGAGAAAACAGTCTTCCCCTCACCAGATTTCACTATGTGATAAAACCTAAAGGTCGAAAGGAATGCTAAGAATTCCACTTTAGGCACTGGTCTCAGTTTTACATAGCAAGCACTGTACTTTATAGGAGTGTAGTAAACACAGTAGAGATGGGGGATGCCACTGAATGATGACAGCTTCACCTGTGCTCTGTGTTTTTCTGTCGATTTCCTGATTCAGAGAACAAGGACAAGCATAAGTCTCTTGATAATATTTATTGATTATTAGTAGCCTTTTAAAGATCAGTTCCTTGTATAATTTAGCCGAGAAGGAGAAGAGAATGGAAGATATATAGCTTAATAACCATAAAATAAGCTAATGGAAAGACAGTAGTTAAACCATAAGTAAAACATCCAAAATTATTACTACTTGAATATAGTAATAGTATGTGGTGCAGACTTTTTGTTTCACTAACAGATGTGATGCAATAAAGAAGCCAAAATACTTGAGTTTGATTTATCTATCAAAGATCCATTGCATTTGCAAAAGACTAGGTTTATTTTTAATATTAATGCTGTTCTAAATAATTTTAATGCATTGTGTGAAATTCAGCCAATATGCACTCAATGAGAGCTCTGATTTTCATTTCTGTGGCTATAATTTTATGTCCAACTACTATGTGCAAAACAGTTATTATTATTTATTTTTATATTTTGAAAAGCTAGAATGTTCAACATCCCAAATTGAGATCCATCTAGATATTTCATTCATCTTGCATCAGATTAATCCAAGTCAGAAAAAAAGATAAGTACTATTTACTTTCTTGGTTTGAATTTTCATACATAAAAATTGATATCATAAGTTGTGAAGCAGAGAGTTTTTTCTTAGGGTGACTGATCAAAAACTTTCTTTAAACCTGTTGTGTGTACTTTTTGTGTGCTGCTGAAATCTAAAGGACCACTGCGCTGGTTTCAGATGGGGTAGAGTTAATTTTCTTCAGAGTGGCTGATATGGGGCTTTATGTGTTTTGGATTTGTACTGAATACAGGGTTGATAATATAGAGATATTTTTGTTATTGTTGTGCAGGGCTTGCACAGCACCAAGGTTTTTTCTGCTTTTCTGGCTTTTTCTGCTTACTGGCACAATGTCAAGGAGACTAGGGGTACATGGGATGTTGGGATGGGACACAGCCAGGACAGGTGACCCGTTCCCCAAAGGCATATTCAAGACATCAGGCTCAGCATATAAAGGTGGTGGGAAGAAGGAGGAAGGGAGGGACATTTGGAGTGATGTCATTTGTCTTCCCAAGTAACAATTATGTGTGATGGGGCCTGCTCTCCTGAGATGGCTGAACACCTGCCTGGCCATCAGAAGTACTGATTTAATTCTTTGTTTGCTTTTCTTGTGTATCTGCCTTTTGCTTTCCTTATAAAACTGTCTTTATCTGAACCTATGAATTTTTCTGGCTTTTATCCTTCCATTTCTCTCCCCAATACCACTGGTGTGGGAGTGAGAGAGGAACTGTGTGGGGCTTGGCTGCCAGCTGGGCTTAAACCATGACAACTGCTTAAGAAGTTTTCAATTTTATGTAGATACGTAAAATGCTTATGAAAAATCTTTATATACCACATTGAAAGCAAGAAACATAGAGTGAAAAGGCTGTGACCTAATGCAAATACTTCACTTCTCTGTGTCAGCTGCGCATTTCTCATCTTTGAGTACCAAAATGTTCTATTATGCCTGTGCCTACCTCTTCTTGCAAAAGAGTCTGTAATCTCACAGCACAGGTTCAAACCTCCAAAGTAAAATAAGTTCTGATAGCAGGAAAAGAAAAGTAAAACATCAGTCAAAATCTTTCCACTAAGAACCTTACTATGAAACATGAAAGATACCAAAAATTTTAGGCCATCATTTGAATATATAAATAATAATGTGAGCTACCTTACATCCCTAAATGAAAAGTGATGACTCCTGTCCTATCTCAGTATGTGCTTCTATAGAGATGCATATGTGCAGAAGGAATGGCAATGAATAAATGAGTCAAATTTTAGAATCAGTGGTGTGATTAGTGAGTAAGATTTCTCTTAAACCTCATAAAGCAATGTATATTGTTCTGACTTAAGCTATAGAAGGGATGCCCAATCCTAAAACAAAAACAGCTAATTCAATTCCATAGCTAGCCACCTTCTTCCAACATCATTGGCTGAAGTATCTACATGAGGACTGTTGTCCTGTCAAAACATTCTGTTGGACACAGGAATACAAAGCAAACACAAGTGTTCAAAGAAAAAGGAATGGATGCAAATCCAGCATGAGCACCTCCACTACCACATGGGAAAGACAAAAAACCTAAGTGTTCTATAAAAAGACATTAAATAATTCAGATCAATTATTTACTTAGCTAGGTTTTGGCATTAAAAGCTCTTATGGAGAACATTCAGGAGAGGAAAAGTGCCTGAAGAAGAAATGTTATGGCTGGTGACATAACAGCTTTTTATCTATACAAAATCTGAATCTTTCATGATATCAGACAAGTTCATGAACAACATCATGTGCTGACATTGGCAAGGTGCTTGACATCAGTGACAAATTGTAAGTAGTGCATCAAAATTTATTACATCCTTAAAGTCTCTGAATTTAAGTCACAATCTTAACTTACTGTATCATTAATTGTATGAGGACAAAACTCTCTTCTGACAATCAAAATAAATGTTAAAATGACAATTGTTATCAAAAAGTTGAACCAATAGTTTATTATAGCTTTCCCCAAAAATTTCAGGCCCCTGTATAAACACCAAACACATAGATTAAAATAAAATAAGGAAGGAATTATTTATATTATCTTTCAATGTTTTTTCACCTTCACCAAAATATTGTAAGCACCCACAATTTTTTAACTTTAGGAAATCAATATGGTACAGTTCTTATTCATTCTAATTACAGCTTCATTTAAAATTTATGCCCACACATAGATATGCATATGTGGGGATCATAGATATCAGAGACTACATGGAAACTTCTTCTACTACAAATTTCAGCTAAAAGTAAAGGCATGTGTGCAATTTTCCTCAAGAACATTTTCTCACCATAGTCAGGGGAAGGGGAAAAAAAGAAGAAAGGCAAGACAAATATTTAGCTTACAGGGTTCCTCCTGAAAAAGCAAAACTAACATGATTTGAAGTTTACAGATAAAACAAACCTGAAAAACTGTTCAGGGGCAATAGGTCACTTGTGCTGTAATAGTGTTATGCTTTCCCTTATGCTCTCAGTATGCTTTTTTTGTTGCCATTGAACAGTGAGTTGTTTTTTGAAGAAGACAATCTATTTCACAAACCCTTCAAGTATTATGAAATAGAAGTTCCCAGGTGCTATTACAACATACCTATATGATAATAAATTAAGATGATTTAGTGCCAATTATGTCCTTCATGCCAGTTCCCAAACCTCAGAAAAAGTGGTTCTACAGTTTTGCCTTCCTCAGAGATATTTGCTTGGACTATGTATCTGTAATCTTGAGCACATCACCTTTTAATAAAAATTTTGGTAAGGCACAAAGGTCAGAAGACAGTGCAAAAAAATAATGAAGAATACTTTTACTCTTTACTATCCTGAATTATGGACAACAGAGAGCTGAGAAGTTTTACAGAAAGACTGAGGATGATTGGAAATCTGATGCTGATATATCTGTTGCTGGTAGTAGTTCAAATTGACCGAAAGCTTCAAGATCTGCCTTGTGGTCGAATGTAGCAAAAGGAACACAGATGTCTGTGCATGAGAAAGCAAGAACTGAAGACATGAAAATAAAGGGAACACAAAGTTTGATTCTGAGGTGTCACAATCTCCCCAGTATGAAAATGTCAATCTTGTGACACCCATCCTCTTGTTGTCCTTCTGCCTATAGCCTGACAATAGGTGAATCAGAAAACATAAGCATATGAGCATATGACCTGAAGCATATGGGCATATGAGCTTCAAGATTAGCAGTTACATCATAATTGAAAATCAAAAAGTTTTAGATTTTTAGATTAAATTACATAGTTGTTTTGTTTGTGGGTTTGGGGTGTTTTTTTTGAGCTTCATCATACACAATTAAATAAGAAGTGACTTACCTGAGAAATGTGGTTTTAAGTCTTTCCTAAAGATGAATCCTTAAAGAAGAGAGAGAATGCAAACCTGAGCAAAGCTTAATTAAATTTCATTATAATTAATTGGTGGTAATTCTATAATCACAGCAGTTCTTACTTCTTTGAAATGAACATTTTTTTCCTCATGAGGAATTCAGCCTGTTCAAACAGCACCAATGTTATTTCCCAGTTTGTGAAAATTGAGTACCTTTTGTGAGTATTTTTGCATTACATAATAAAACATGACATTGGGGTGTGAGTGACATAACTTAATGTAACTCATTATATATCTACTTATAAAACATGGACTTATGGGCTCATAAAACATATCTAAGACAATTTTATTCAATGTAAAATAAGGAATCCATTTAGGAAAAAAGTATGTTTGCCTTTATTCTCATGCCTGCTTTCATTGATAATTTTCTTCTAAGCATAACTAGAACTCCACAGCAATGAGCATAGCACTATTAAAGTGTTGCAGAGCTGCCATAAAGGCAGTGACAAGAACAGCAACCTCAGAGCTGAGTAAAGAATTAACAGCTAATGGGATCTTCTATACTGGAAGCCAGGTACAGCTTTCAACAGACCAGTTCTGATTTAGCCTCAGACAGAAAGAGGTCAGCACAATAGCTTATAGTTATTGACAGCTACTTATTTAGGTACAGATAATAGCTTTGGAAGTAAAATCACAAAGCTATTTTGGATGAGTGCTTAGAAACTTGGCAGATAAATTGAAAATGCTCTTAGCTTGCATTTGTTGGCATTTTTATGAAGTCATTTTGTCGTTTTCTTTTATGGTGACTTGAGTGTTGTTACCCATTATTCACTAAGATCTTATTTTGAAGAGCATAAAAACTAAATCGCATTAAAAAGCTAATATGCAAAGCTAAGGAATGCTCCAGTTAACTAAAATGTAACTTTTGCAGCTTTTATAGCTCACCTATTTGTTCAGTTTGTTCCAAAGTGATTATTTTTTTATATTTGGTTAGAAAGATCACTGAGAAATTATGAAGAGATACTTTGAAATTACATAGTATATCTTAATTAAATTGTATCAGTTTTTAAGTTGTAAGGTGCTTGAAAAATAAGAAAATTAAGTTGGTTGTCAGAGTGAAAAGGCACGATTCTCTTGAGGTGAGACAAAGCAGCAGACAGCTTCCTAGTGAAGAAGGATCAGCATTACTCCCCTTCCCTTCAGTTTTCTCCATTGTCCTGCTGACTGAAAGCAGTACTCCAGTAGAGGTTTTTTTGGCCAAAGAGAAGGATGTATTTTGTAATAGAAGCGTAAAATAAAGAATTGAAGGACAGGGATTGGTACCTAAATGCAAATTGCCAAAGAAATGTTCAAATACCAATTTTTGCTACTACTAATCACAAGACAAAAAAAAAATCTGTGGAGTTTGTGAGGTCAATATCTTCCCAACTTCACTGTTGGACTAAAAATAAGTAGCATATTGTGAAATGAAGTGAAAAAAAGGAGCTTAAATTAAAACTCATTACATCCCTCAGATTTCATTAAGCTCTAGAAAGCTGTTACTTCATTTGTATATTTAAAAACACTAATAGCTCCATAAGATTGCAAGTGTTTAATAAGCCTTTAAGTTTGGGAGAGAGTAAAAGGCTCCTAAACATCCCTAAATAGCTGTTTCTAGTAGTTAGTTATGACCACCAAAATAATCTCTTATTTACAACAGAAATTTTCCAGTTTAGCTGCTAGTTGTGGTATTTTATCTTGCTTCTGTCTGCAAGATTAAAAGCAGCATGTTAGCCAAAAATTTGGATGAAAACCAATTCACAGGTTGATAGAACCTAAAGGTGTCTCGAAAATTAGGAGTTGTTTTAGAGAAAGTGTGTGACAAAGGTGTGCTACAGGGGATGATGATCAGAAAGAAAAGTCATAAAGAAATTAGCAAATCGTGGAAAGGTTTATATGTAGCAAAGAGAATAATCTGCATCATGTAGTAAGCAGGTGATGGAATCACAGAGTTATGTAATGGTAAGGGTTGGAAGTGACCTCAAAAATCAACTAGTTGCAAACCCTTGCTAGGGCAGGGATATCCTTCTCTAGCCCAGGTAACTCAGAGCCCCACACAGCCTGGTCTTGAACATCACCAGAAATGGGGACTCCACAGCTTCTCTGGTCAATCCCCCCCAGTGCCTCAGCACACTCACAGTAAAGAATTTCTTCTTAATATCTAATCCAAAAATGCCCTCCTTCAGTTTAAGGCCATTCATCTAATACAACTTAAGCTAACCTACATAAGCTAAGGGTCCCATTCTTGTTGTGGAATATGATCAATAAAAGAAATCTGTACTGACCAGTGCACTCACTAGCACTGTAAAAATATTCCAGAAGCAGATATAGTTCAAGAAAAGAGTGGAAAGATGTTACAAAATCCAAGGTGTCAAAAGAATGACTCAGTCTAGAAAATAAACTTTGCCAACAGAGCCACCTAGCTTACTTTACACAACAAAAGTTGTGGAAGCACAAACACCAAAGTGTCTTTAGCAATAATGTTAATTCAACAGAATATTTCAGAATAGAAACTTTTAGCGTCTTTCAACAGACAAAAGTGGAAGCTGAATGAATGTGCATCTTTCAGAGAAGCATGTCTTTCAAGCTTAATGCCTTGATTAAGTGCTGGGAATGTTAATGAGATTATTTCTCTGAAAAGAATCATTCATTAGTAGAATGTTTGATAGAAAATTCAAGACTAACCAAGGAGCTGCAGTATTTCAAAAGCATCTTGAAATCAGCAAAAGTGCAGATTCAATATGTCTAGTAAAAATTGAAATACTTAGAGATGGCATCTTGAGCCTCATTGAGTTTTCAGACAGAACAAGTGCTTCCTGACATATACTACACAGAAACTATGTTAAAAGGAAAACTAATACCAAAATGTGTACAATACAGACAAAAGGGATTTATGGCACTTTTTAAGAATACCCTAAAAACAAGCATCTAAACAACCCCATCAGGCATTTTCTGAGTTTATGTAGCAACCTTTCCTGCCCTATTGGTCATGTCTCTTCATCTTCGGCTCAAGTTTCTTTACCATTATTACAACTGAAAATAAAATACTAAAAGGTATGAAACTCTAAATAGGGTTAACAATTTGTTACTGCTGCCTTACATATTTAAGAAATAAAGGAAAATTTTGATTCCCTGACATTAGAAAATTTACCAAATACCATAGTAGTTCCTTTTCTCTTACAGTTCTTACAGCAAGATAGGAGATTTTTATAGTAGAAACGTTGCAGCTCAATCAGTGCTACTGGCCATAAACCAATAAATAATTTGTTCTTTTGAAAGTCAGACTGGATAAATGGATCATTCACTTCAGTTTTCACATCTGTTTCCTATCCTAAACATGGCATACTCTTCCTTCTTACAGTGATCATATTTTCTACAAAGTCAGGATGCACCTGCCATAGTGAAAATAACCACTATTGAATGATATTTTAAATGGTCCTAATTTAAAGAAATATATTTATTTCAATCACATTTCATTCAATAACTCCTTCCTCTTCAGCCATATATTCCAGGAACATCTGTTTAATGTAAAGCTATCCCACTGCACTCACATGGTAGAAATAAGGCCATAAATCTGTATCCATTATACACATGCTTATGTTCTTGATGCATTTCACTGAGCAGCCAGACTTTAACAATAACTAAAAATAAACCTTTGTGCTTATTTTAAAAATAAACCTTCATGTGGTCATGTTTGGATTTTTAGGGATGTATCCGTTTTATTTCATCAGTTATGTCCATGTGTAACCAAATTTTTATTTTAAAATTTTGAATAGAAACAGACTGCCTAAAGTTCAGTTTCAGAAGAGTGCTACAGCTGTTCCATAAACCCCTATGTAGCTAACTTCTATGGAAACATTTTGGAAGTCACCCAGATATTCTATTGAATATTTAGTAAATAAAAGAAGACAACACAATGTTTATATCATCAGATCTCTGGTAATTAATTAATCTCTTCATTTTTATAGATTGTGAGGAAGATCTTATACTTTAACCTAAATCACAGAGCTCAACTAGAACAACACATGTATGGCACAGTTCTAACTGAAGATATCCCAGTACATTTTAGCAGTTCTTAGACATGTTGACAAGCCCATAGTTTATCTTCTTTATCTTCTCAAAATTAAATAAATCTGAAATATTTTCAAATTTAACTATTTCCTTAATCTAAAGATTTTGTCATTTAAATTTTTGAGTGGCAAAAATGCATCCTAAATAGCCAAATCATTACCAATAACAAATTCAGAGCTTGATTTCTTCTTCAAGTTCATGGGAATGACTTTTATAATTCTGCCATAATAACCAGGTACAGTTCCTAACAGTAAAATCGAATTTTACGAATTCATGAATAGTGTTTGGGGTTTTATTTAGTTCCTAGGGTGAAAGTGGATACTATGCAATGTTCAGATACAAGTTAACTGTTTTATACGAATTAGTGCCCGTGTGTCAATTCAGAGTAAGATGAGCCTGAAATGTTCCCAGTGAGGTGGAAGTAGAAGAATTGCTGAGCCAAAGACAAGTCACATGATGATTCTGGTACACCCAGCAAAGAAGTATTTTTCAGGACTTAGCACTGGACCTGAACAGGACAAAAGTGGTACAGACCTTTAGGGAAGGAGTACAAAGGAAAATTTAAGTTGTCCTCAAATTACATGTCTTTCTACCAGCAATGTGAAGCCCTCTGAGTGCTGTTCTGTAAATCTAATTGAATAACAATTGTTGAACATAGAAGTCAGTGAAAATTACTAATTTTTCATTTTAAAAATTCAATTAACAGGGATGTTCTTTGTATTCAAGGAGCACTGTTGCTGACCATCTCCTATTTATCACATGAATTATTCAGTAGATACCAGCAAAATTTGTGAAGTGATTTATTTATGAAAGCACTTATTTGATATTCAGCCAACACTCTGTCTCATGCTTGTTTGTAATGTCTAAACTGGAAAGTGTTCAATATCTGGAAAACAAACTGCTGCCTTATTTTACACCATGTTTCATCCTAATTTTCTGATGACCGTAGTTCCCATGGACTCAAATTTCAATCCAACCACAAGAAGCATCTATGAGACTATGGCAGAGGTCACTTTGTGTTTAGAGGATACAGTTCTAAAACAATGGAATCCCTTCAGAATGTTCTCTTCTCAAATGTTATTAAGAATTATGCCAAAAAGTTAAATTAAAAAATTAATTATCATATGTAGATTTTTTTGTGCCAAATTTGAAGATTAAATTCAATCATTAAAGAAAAGGAAAAAAACTACCAATTTTAGTCCTGCATTCAGAGCTAGGTCCCCTTGTACTCAAAATGTAGGGCTATTATTAAAACAGAGAACTTACAAAAACATTTTAATTAACTAGCTCCAAAAAGAGCTCAGGGAAATAAGCAAATTAATTTGCATATTTCCCTGGTGTTCAAGGGGTTAATTAAAGTGTTTTGAAATATTTTTATGATGACATTCAGCCACGATGTGATCAGTTGCTGATTTTTCAATTAGTTCTATTAACTTGGGCTTTGATTATATGAATGGAAAAGAGAGAAAAATACTACCACAGAAAGCAAAGAATGCCACAAAAGAGATTTTTATCCCTCAGTAGCTTTCATCCTTAGCTGTATTTTCAGGTACCTTGACTACCTGAGTTTTTAGAAGCTCTGGATCTTTGTAAAAAGAGGAATATCAAAACAATGGGAGGAAAAAATTATGTTAAATTGCTGGCTGCATTATAAAATAAATTTAATTAACTATCTCAATGATAATGCAGTTTTTGAAAAAGCTTTGCAAGCACATCATCATAGCTGGAGGGAAAGTGGTCTGTTTTCCTGCTAAATATTCTTTATAGGTCATTTTTAAGTTCTGATTTTATAATTATTATGCAGAAGTGCAGGACTATTTTTCCCCTAGTTCAAGCTGTTGCATGAATAACCAGGCAGAAGTGAAAATCTATCCTGTAAGAGACAAAAACTTAAACAAATTACAAATCTCCATCTAAGTATCAATTATATAAGAAGAGCATCATTAGCTGCACATAAATGAAAATAGAGTGGATAATTTGAGTAGTACATTTCTGAAAACTTCATGCATATTCTTCAATTTTTGTCTTGGAAAAAGTCATGTCAGATAAAGGCAAGCACTATAGAGAGAGAAAGCAAAACAAAAACAAAAAAAAAAAACAGAAACAAAACAAAATAAATAAAAATAAAAAGCACAAACAAAACCAAATCTCCTCTCTAATTTACAACCGTTCATGAAAAAAGGAAAACAAATCAAAGCCCATATAGTGCCAGTCTGTAATTTTCCACTGGACTGTCAGACACAACAACAAACTCCATATGAAACAATGTTTATTTAGCCACATATTGGAACTCATTTAATTCTCCACTTTTCGACCCGTCCTATGGTTTTATGGGCCAGTTTCACAAAAGCACTGAAAGTTCTTGCTAGTAGATTGTGATCCTGCACAAAACATGTACAGTTAAACAGTAAATTCCACTTATAAACAGAATGTGGGAAAGGAGACAAGGTTTACCAGCCCCTCTCATCCAGCTAGCCCTGGCTTCCCAAATTTCACATGACCATGCCATTTCATACCAGAATGAACAGACATTAGGCAAAGTCTCTACTTCGTGAGGCACATTCTCAACTGAAAACAGAAAATATTCTTCCCTCCATATGTGAAGCCCACACTTATGGTCATAGGGTTTGTGGATAGAATTTAGTTCCTTCAAAAGAAGAACCATCCTGGGCACATTCTCTTGTGGACCCAGCAAGAAAACCCTGAAAAAAGTGCTCTTGAGAGCAGGAAGTATCAAGGAAAATTTGTAAAACTGACTCTCACACACCACTCAGGTCTCGTAAGACCCCTCCTGCTGTGCCCAGCTCTGGAGGCCCAACACAACAAGGATGTGAACCTTTTGGAGTGACTCCAGAGGCGGGTCACAAAGATGATCTGAGGCCTGAAGAATCTCTCATATGGAAAAAACAGGGTGACAGAGCTGTGGCTGTTCAGCCTGGAGAGGAGAAGGCTCCAGGGAGTCCTTATTGCACTTGCCAGGACGTAAAGGGCTCCTATGAGAGAGCTGGAGAAGGTTTTCTCACAAGAGTGTGTAGGGATAGGACAAGGGGGAATGGCTTTAAACTGAAAGAGAGTGAAATTGCACTGTTTACTAGGAAGAAATTCTTTTTTGTGAAGATGGTGAGGCACCAGAACAGGCTGCCAGGAGAAGTTGTGGATGTCCCATCCCTGGAAGTCTTCAGTGCTAGGTTGGATGGAGCTGTGAGCAACCTGATCTAGTGAAAGATGTCCCTGCCCATGGCAGGGGGTTGATACAAGAGTCTCTCTAGAGTCTCTTCTGCCACAAACCACTTTATGATTTTGATATTATTTTGATATTACTTTGATATTAGATCTTTCAATCTAGAATTCTGTGAAATGTGGAATCTCTGTAGTTACAGAGAGTAGGTACCTGCCCCTTAACCCTCTGCATGAAGTGGAACTCAAAGAAGGGTTTTGGAAGAGTGCAGAATGTTAAAAGTGGGTATGTAGAGCCTGAATGCAAAAACAAAGATAATTACTGAGAGAAGTTTCACAAAAGCATGATGATAGATTGCCATAAAAATTAGTGATTAAGATTGTTTGGTGACAAAGTGACAGCTGTAGGACTGAAATTCAAATGTAGACTTCAACATCTGTATTTAATTCAGGTACAGTATTTAATATTCTGATATAAAAGTCATATTGCAGTTTTTTTGATGGAAAAGAACAAGATATAGCTGTGAGAATACAATCCTGTTTGTCAGCTGAGGTAGGACACCATGATCTTCATTCAGGCACTGAAAGCTATGCTAGTTTATGGTGAATAGGTTCTAGAATGCAAATTTACCTGTGTTAATAAAAACCTGAGCTGTGTGATTCAGCCAAGAGAACAGCAAGAGCTAAATGAAAGAAGATGCTGTTTCTGAAAAGGGAAACTCTGGGAATATGAAGGAGAAAGCCAGTACTTGTGTTAGGTAGAAACTTCATCCACAAGTGAATTACTAGGGGCTCTTCAAATTAAATTTAAAAACTCTCTGAGTCACTCTTAACAGCAGCTAAAACTTTTGCTTTAGGTGGCTAGTAAGGTGGAAAAGACATAACAATAAAGTTATTTTGGAAAATATTGGAAAAGAGACAGTCTTACTCTAGATTACCCTTGAATTAAGTTATTTCTTCAGGCTTTAGCTCCTGAAATTTTAATAGGGAAGAGGAGATAATGGGGAACATACTGTGTATTTTTCCAAACAGAGTTTAGAATCTATCTCAAAATTATCAGCCCAATAAATAGAAAAGTCATCTTAACCTACTTTCAAACTATGAGACTAGTCAATTCCCAGTAGAATTTCACAGCAGTTCCCATCCTCACAATGATCTACCACATATTGTTAGTAATAAGAGTAGGAAGTGTTACAAAATTAATATAGATGAGTGATGATGAATAAACAAATTTTAAATCCTTTTAAAAAGGCAGATTCACATGGCAAGTATTTGTAGTTCATGTAATAGGTCATGATCAATATCTTCCTGGTAAGAATTGCTTCTCCTGAAGTTCTACACTTTTTTTCTCCCTACTTTAAGGCTTTAAAGAAAAAAAAAAAAAAAAAAAACACCCAACAAAAACACCAAAAACTATTTTGAGACCAGCTCAAGTAGAAAACAAATATTCCTACCCCTTCAAATGTACAGATACATAATCAGAAAGAGCACAGTAGAAGACAGTAGCCTTTGTGGACACAAATCTCAAAGGTTTTGGCCACCAGATAGACAGATAGACATACTTAAAATGAAATTTAAAATTTCTTACAGTCATTGACTATCCCTTATGTGGCTTCTTCAATCTGACGAGGTGTTCTGACCTATGACTGAGAGATGTAATGAGCTTATGCAGTGAGAGTTCTAAAATTTTATGGGTATTTACCAAAAAAGGTTAATGTTCCTTCAGTTAACCCCCTTTGATACCTTTGCTATTGTACATCCTCACTCTACATTAAGATTATATCACAGGCTGATATTCTAAATTGATTTTCTTAGTCCTGCAAGGATTTCCTATTTATACAACACAATGAAATAGAAAAAAAACCAAACCAACCAAACCAAAACAAACCCAAACAAACAAACAACAACAAAAAAAACCTCCACTACTGTAATTAGAAATAAACTTAGGAATAAACAGAGGTTTTTATGTGCCATGCTGCATTTTGCATGGGTCAAACTTACCATGGCTTTAGGCCCACAAATCCATAAAAGAGTTTCACGTTTCCACCTTCTAAATTAACCTGCTTTGTTTACAGTCTGTCATCACTTTCCAGAGCAATTAAAGCGTTACCTGAAAGCCACTTGTTTCGGCTCAGGTTCTTGTATGACACTGTGTCAAAATTCTTAGGGGTGGAACTACTTTGAGAGCACACTGTCCTTAAGAACACAGATAAGTAGGGCATGCTCACCTGTAACAATTATTTGACTGCAAAGAAAATCATAACAGAAGTAAATAAATATTTGAATCTCAAGACAATGCACTTTATACAGCATATGCTGTCTTGAATATTTTACCAGATTTCACAGCTGTTCACTGCCCAGAAGAGGAAGTTGGCAGACTCACTGCATGACACCATTACCTCAATAACAAATTCTGAGAAGCCAATTCATTTTTGATCTCTGTCTCAACATCGTTTGTCGGAGGTATGTGGGGGAGGTGTTGCACACAGTGCCACTTGGAGAAGGCAACTGGGAGAAGATGGGAGAAAGCCTGGTTTCTGGGAAGGCTTTGCCTGGCAGCCATTTCATATCTCACATGGGACAGGCAGACAGCAGGAGACCACCAGGAGCTCTGTACCCTGCAGAAAGGCTCTGCAATCGCATGGCCAAAGGTCTCCACCATGGGACTGCACTGGGACATTGGACTGGACCCACGGACGCTGTCAGCAGGCGGATCTGGAGAGGGGAAAGGGGCGTAAAAGTAAAGGTCTCACAAGCTCTGGGGTCTTGTCTTTCGGTCTTTGGGTCTTGTTTTTGCCCTGTCTCTAGCCTGCTTTTGCTCTTTTTGCCCATGCTCATTCGTCCTCCCTCTCGCTGGGCGCTTGGCTGGACCCCGGCTGACCTCCGAGCTACCGCCCGTCCTGCCTCCCAGTGTCCCTGTCCGACGCCCTGCCCGATTCCTCCATTCCTGCCGGGCCACCTGCCTCTAACCTCGCTCCGCTGATCCAGCCCAGCCCACTGCCGCGATCCCTGCTGCGCCTCCTGCCCGAGCGCCCCCGCATTCCCGGCACGTCCGGCGGGANTTTCGGTCTTTGGGTCTTGTTTTTGCCCTGTCTCTAGCCTGCTTTTGCTCTTTTTGCCCATGCTCATTCGTCCTCCCTCTCGCTGGGCGCTTGGCTGGACCCCGGCTGACCNGGAGCCGCGGGAGCCGCTGGAGCCGCTGGAGCCGCCGGTCCCGGGAGCTGCAGCGAGCGCGCCCCGCGCTGCCCGGGCCGCGATGGCGCTCCGGGACCCGGCGGGGGGAACGCCGCTATTGCCCTCTGTCTGCCCTCTCTCTCTCTCTCTCCCCAGCCCTTTTCATTTTCCTTCCTCCTTTTTTATTTTTTCTACTCCTCTTTAGTAGGGCAATGCCTTTTTTGTTACCAATTAGCGGTTCTCAGATATAATATTGTCTCAATTGACTTAATTTTGTCCTAGACCATCTGTTTTAAAACAACTCCCTGCAGTTCCCCATACTGTTGTGTTCCACAAAGCAAACTGACAAAACATAATGACAAAAAGAAAAGTAAAAAAAATATTTCCACATGAAGCAGTGAGGAAACAATGACTTCAGGGATAGGTTATGAAAGGTTTCTCAAAGTAAACCTCCATGCATGCATTTGCCCATCGTGACCTTGACACATAAAGGATCTGTGATTGATTTTGCCATCCTGTTTGTTTAAGTAGAAAGAGAAATTAGAGAAAGAGGGTGGAAGGATGGAGGGGAAAAAATGGAGTTATGTGATTTGAAGAATTTTTTTTCCTTTTTTTGCAAAATTTTATTTTTTACATATTCAGGACTAAAAAGCCACTAGTTATATTAACTTCATATCTTTCTTTGATAAGCTGATTCAGTATTGAAATTCCAAAGCCCTCAGGGGAAGCTGTATGAGGAGTGGCTGAGATCACTTGGTCTGCTCAGCCTGGAAAAGAGGAGGTGGGACAGACCTCATTGCAGCTACAACTTCCTCATGAGGGGAAGAGGAGGGACAGAACCCGAGGGAATAAAGTTGTGTCAGGGGGGTCTTGGTTGGGTATCAGGAAAAGGTTCTTCCCACAGAAGATGGCTAGGCACTTCCTTGGGAAATAGTCACAGGGTCAGCATGCCAGAGTTCAGGGAGCATTTGCAGAATATTCTCAGGCACATGGTGACTTTTGGGGATGGTACAGTGCCATAAGGTGGACACAATGGTCCTTGTGGGTCTCTTCCAACTCAGCAGATTCTGTGATTATGAGTCTTTTACTCTTAGATTTCTCTACCTCATGTGTAGGACCTTGGATCCAGGTTCTCAAGCTACCGCATTAGTGATGCTGACCCTGCTTCATAACATCTTCCCTTGCTGGCCCAGAAAACATAACCGCTGCACTGGCCACAGTACAGCTTTTGACTCAAGATGCTAGGTTTGGGGAGTTCATGAAAATTTGTGTCTAAAGGCTTGTTTCAGATTGAAGACATTTTTAAGTTCTGTTTACTTTGAGAACACAAGAAGCAAAGACCAGATGCAATGTTCTCAGATATAGTTTACCGTCTTTTTTTACTGTTGCTAGGTGAGTCTTGTACTTAACAATATTTGAGAGGCACACTGTTACACTGCAGCAACTTACCAAAGGATAGCACCCAGTCTGTCTTACGGCATCAAAAATTAATATTAAAGAACTCCAGTAGAGACAGCACTTGCTACTGACCTTAGTAGAAAAAACTCCTTTTTAAGAATATTCATGAATTATTTTTTATGTGAGAGGTGTCCTATCTGTTCCCTAAAATTTGGATCAAAATATCAGGAAATTTTAATACAGAAGTCAATAGTCCATTACAAGTCTTTCACAACTGAAGATTTAATTTAACTTCAGTTTCACTTTCTTCCCAACACATACATTTCTTACATCAAATTAGTATTTCTTCCATGACTAAACATTTTAAGATTCTTGTGTTCTTCTGTTATCTATTACACCTCCTTAATCAGCCTGGTTTTTTTTCTTTATTAGTTTACACCATTCTCTTGTTCAGTTACTTGTGATGTTCTTTAAAGAAGTTTTCTTCCTTCAGAAACCCTCCCTAAAACACTTCTGTTTCACTCACACACTGATTTCAAAGGAAACTTAGTGGTTTACAGAATTTACAGCAATTATCATTCTGTTGAAAAAGAATAATCAATCTGTTGGAGCAGGAGGAAATCCCTAACAAATTGTTTGAAACTTTTTTTTTTAAAAAGGAAGAAAATTAAGAAAGAGAAAAAAGGAGAGCGATTACTTCTACTAAGTCTTTTCCTTAACATTTTTTTCAAGGATTCAGTTAAAAAATTACATTTTATTGCATGAAGAAGTCAACCTTTATAAACTAACTGGCAGTTCTGGTGGACAACATTATATTTTTATTAGACTTTTTACACCAGATAAATCAATATACAATACTTCCTGCTTTCTTTTTGAAGAGATATAATTTGTGGCTTCTGTAATGTCTCTGAGGTCAAAAAAATTCATTTCAGAATGACAAAAAAAATTCAGTACAACATACAATATTGAGATATCTCATCTCATATTGCTTTCTAGTTGGACATGCTTCACTTGTTCTGTTATGCAGGAAAATCCACTGGCAACAAAGGGAGTTCAAGCCAAAATAAGAGCATGTGCAGTGAGAATCTCCAGTACACATACTAGAGATAATGTTTTTCTTAGGCTTATAAGGGCTAATCAGCTGCTGCATGTCACATATAGAGAAAATTTCATCCCAGGAACAATATGGAGGGATTAACTGGGAGGCAGTCAATTTATACAACCTTTGTGACATCAGGAGCTTTAAAGGATGTGACTGTTCCTCTTATTTCTGTAGGCCTCCTATCGGAAGTTTGAGGAAAGGTTCTGTATAGACCAGAGCCTTTATATTTGAAATATTGGATGAAATATGAAATAACCTCCTGTCACACTGGGAGTTTCTCTTTAATGTCTCCCTGAACTGCTTCTTTCTGTGTATGAAAGCCTTGAAGCTCAGTAAATAAATTCACCAGATCCTTTTGTATGGAAAAGGTATAAACTTTTTTTTTCCTCCTTAGGTTCCAATCTTTCAGTGACCCAATAAAGGCCAACTTATTCCTGGGAGGGCTTCAGTGACATCAGCTAACATCAGTGAGTGCCACTGGATCATCAGCCAGAGCCTCATGTCTCTGTGCATTTCAGTCACATCAGAAACTCCATAAAAAGGTCCTGTATTCATGAAAAAAGAAATAAAAAGAAAAAAATGCAGAAGTACTGTAAAATGAGGGCCAAGTTTCATTCTACCTACTGAAATCGGAATGACATTTATGTGTGTTTCAGTACTGAAATTATATCTTAATACTCACTTACTTTGAAAATAAACTCCATTAGAGTCATGCCACTTAACTTCACACAAAAAAAAATAAGCTTGCTTAAGTTCTGTATTTATTTCTTGAATGTGTATCCAAAAAAATTTTATTCACTGACAGGCTCCTCTCAGTGGTACTAATGGAAAGTTCAAAAAGACATATTCCAGAATTACAGCCTTTCATAAAAGTCTGGTTCAGAAAGTAATGAAAAATTTCTTATTTAATCTCCTGCATATCACAAGCCATTACATTTTACCCATATTAGACTCTGTAACTTTGTGGAGATGAAATCATTCCTCAGAAGATAACATATTATCAGAATTTCTATTCTCAGAAACTGGTGAAGTCAGAGGTACTGCTGTGCATGCATTTGGCATTACAAAAGGCCTTAGAAAACCATGTTTTTCCATGTCAGTCTGGTTGAACATGTTTTTGAACATGAAATTTCCACATAATTTTGAGCTTTGACACCTGGAAAAGACCTACTAAGATGATTATGGGAAGACTCTCTTTCTCATCTAGGTGTACAAGCCCCAAATCCTTTGGTTTCTTATTTCACATATTGGCTTGAACATGTTTTCACCTGACATCTACCTGGAATATTTGATTTTGCAGATGCTCAACTAGAGTTTGAAAACTCTGTTTTACCTAGAATATGAAAAAAGGCATAAAACCAGAGGGTCAAGTCTGATAAGAATTTGGGTAGGTGCCATCAGAAAGAATTGTGGTATTTCTTCTCCATGCAAGGTAATGATTGTGTAATGGCATATAGCCCAAAACCAGCACTTGGACCCATGCTTTCTTTTCATGTATTTACCTATCTAGTGTCATTTATTTCCTTATAGATTCCTTCACCATTATATATTATACCTTAAATTAAATCTTTAGTTCTGGATTAATCTGCAGAAGTCTTAATAAATAAACAACTGAGTTTTATATGGGTTTTATATGCACCCAAACAATTTTATTTCATCTCAAGAAAGCTCATCATTCAATGTGTAATATAAAAATTCATTGCAGTTTTCCACATAACACATTACTAATCCACAGACATTAAAACTAACATGCTTCAATGAATAATATGATCAAACACATAATTTAACTTCAAATGCATCTGACAATGGGCAAAACAAAATTGACAATGCAAGACAAATATGCAATATATATCTTATGCATTTTATCCACAGTTATTCTCATCATTCTAAATAAAAACAAAATGATCTCCTAAGAACAGAATCAACTGATGCCTGAAGAAACACTAAATTAAAATCTAAAATAGCAGTTTCCTGTCCCAACCACCACTGAGTAATGAAAATTTCAGTGTGCATCAGTAGGGAAAAGGGTAGCACAAGCTGCCTTTCACACATTGATTATTACACATCTGATCCTGCATTTCTTATTTGATTGTTTGTTAGTCTTTGACTGGCAAATATTCCTACCTCAGCTCCTATCCTCCAACCCACACTCCATTTTTTGGCCTACAAAGTGTAATCTTAAAGGGCACAGCCAGAGAAGGCTACAGATTTTCTTCTATGTAATTACCTGAAATAACAGCTCTACTCAAAAAACTATCCAGATTTCTTCCCAAAATAGAAAAACCATGAGTCCAAAAGTAGATAATCAGCAGACTGTATGACATACCTAGATGTTTATGATGCCTTCACTCCAGAAGAGCAACCACAAAATACCATTGCAATACAGTGAACAAAATGCAAGAAAGAAAAAAAAGACATCTAAAGAAAAATGTTTTTAAAATTTCACAGAAAATTTCACATTTTCTTTAATGCATGCAACACAATTATTTATATAAAGGCATAGAAGAATGATTATCTAACTATAGTTACTGAACTTGTCACTACTCAAATGAAGAAACAGAGTTAAAGATTGAGTAAGGGAGTCATATATGAGGAAATATACCCTTTCTCTCTTTGTGTACATTGAAAGGGCACTTGCCAGAATTCCAGAAAAAGAGATCATACATTTGTCTGCTGTGCACTCTTTCCACAGGCTGCCATTTCAAAGGCATCTAACAGTTCACACCACAAGGCAGTAACAAAAAGATACAGCAGATGTTTGATGGCATGGAGGGCAGCAAGGTCCAGACAAATGTTTTGATCTGGAGAAAGGAATCCTTTTCTCACAAGCAACAACTATAAAATGAAGGAAACTGTTGAAAATGCTGTAGAGGGTATCTATCTATCAAAAGATGGGCAAAAATACATACAGCCTTTAAAAAAATAACTTCAGGATTATGTAGGTAGTTTGTCCCTCAGAGCTGGAGAAAAATCCGGTAGTTGGCCAACTTTGCTCTTTAAATGGAGTACGAGGCTGACACGGTAACAGACCTGGGGTTGCACTCAGACACCTTTTCTTAAACCAACAGAGCAACAGTACAAACAGAAAATAAACAAGTACAAGCAAGAAAAAAAATGAGAGCAGTAGAAAAGAAACAGTAGAAAATTGTCAGAAACTGGTAGTCAGAATTGCAAGTGCAGGCTTGCAAATAGTGGAGTAAAAGCAGATTCTTCCCCAAGAGTCATGCAGAATCTGTGGTTTTGATCTTTCAACTGTCTTTCAGGTTATTTTGCTCATAACTTGATGATAAAAGTTATGCTCCATATCTGTTGTTGAGACCAGGTGCAAAGGGTTAGCCATATTCGAGGAATGTAGCCTGAGTTAGACTATGTTGATAATTCACAGCAGCTAGTCTCAAAAATAATCAATTAAGTAGTCTGGAGTTGCTAAACTATGAGATACAATTCCTTTAAGGACTTCAGGTCATTTTAACTTCAGATCTAAACTATATTAACAGGAGAGATGGTAGAAAACACTTGATATGTGGATTCTTGAAGGATAAACTAGCATCTTAAAGTCCTACTGATTTCAACAAAAAGTATGTAATCTTGAAGTCCTTTAAGAAACTCTTAAAATCCTGAAGGCACTTTATATTTTCATTTTGCATTTAAAACAATAATATCAAAGACTTCTATATCTGTGTTTTGTACTCACTCTTTATCCAAAGTATTTCTAACTAGTCCAGAGCCCAGAGCAAATTAATCTACAGCTGCGGATAAACTGAAGCCACTCTAATTATGTGCCCTACCCCAAATAGGAACTAGAATGGAAGTAACTCCTTTTTTCCACTCTTTTACAGCTTTGAAGCTTTCTATATTGAACAAAAGGGAACAACCATTACATTTAATTCAGATATATTTTTTTAAATGTGATAAAACACATAGTAGAAAATTTCTTCACACCCATCAGGTATCAGGTAGCAACCGGGCAGGTAAGGTAACGCTTGGCAAGGTCTCAGCTTTGGAGATAATTTTGGTGTTTACATGTTCCAAGATACACATGCTTCTGCCTTCTGAAAATAAATTCACAGGAAAAAAAATCACGAGTATACAGTACACTACTGTGGATTTCTTATAGCAGTTAGTCCTAGCAAGCAGTGTGAACTACTCCCATGAAGAGCTCAAACTGTCTGCTAGGATTTACCTGTTAAGGATTTGAAATTATCAGAAAGGTCTACAATGGGAATATTTGAATATACTAGTTTACTATTCTTAGCATTGCTTCTTACTATCTTGTTACATCAGGGCAGACATGAGATTGCTCTAACAGAATTTGGCAGTATATGGCTAACACGCTGGGAAAAAAAGGAGGGTTGTAAATATACCCCCTAATGTTTTCCTGCCCATCTCCCTCTCAGACTTTCATATGTCAATCTGAAACCCAAAGCTTGCCAAGTGAACCACCCACCCCACATACAAATCAAAATTTCAGGTACCTGTTGCTACAAAAAAAAAAAAGGTATTTATTCTACATAAAAACTCAAAGAAATCTTAATAGGGACTCTTCATCATATAACAGCTGTTGGACATATAAGGTTGATACAAAAACATTGTGTGTATATGTTATGCTACACTATCAAACTTACGAAGTCATATTTTTCCTTCTTCATAGGCTCATTCCTCATTCAGTGTACAAAATGTATCATTCTCATTTAGCAATCAGCTATTTGATATGCTATTCTTCCTTCATCATTAATTGGATTGCCCTGGGCCTTAGATATCACATATTATTCCAGTGCTGTTTGGTGACAAAGCTATTAATTTCCTCATGTGACTTTCTATGCCACTTATTATTAGATCATTCACTAGAATTTCTATTCAATTCAGTTGCAACTCAGTCCTGAGACCATTGACAGGCTGGTACCCAGAAAATAGCTAAGATGTGGATGAAACTCATGTTTTACTAATGAGGGGAGGGGAGGGGAACAGAGGGCAAGGGAGGGTAGGGAAAGAAAAAAGAGAAAGAGAAAGAGAAGGAGAAAGAGAAAGAGAAGGAGAAAAAGAAAAAAAAGAAAAAGAAAAAGAAAAAGAAAAAGAAAAAGAAAAAGAAAAAGAAAAAGAAAAAGAAAAAGAAAAAGAAAAAGAAAAAGAAAAAGAAAAAGAAAAAGAAAAAGAAAAAGAAAAAGAAAAAGAAAAAGAAAAAGAAAAAGAAAAAGAAAAAGAAAAAGAAAAAGAAAAAGAAAAAGAAAAAGAAAAAGAAAAAGAAAAAGAAAAAGAAAAAGAAAAAGAAAAAGAAAAAGAAAAAGAAAAAGAAAAAGAAAAAGAAAAAGAAAAAGAAAAAGAAAAAGAAAAAGAAAAAGAAAAAGAAAAAGAAAAAGAAAAAGAAAAAGAAAAAGAAAANAGGAGAGGAGAGGAGAGGAGAGAAGAAAAGAAAAGAAAAGAAAAGAAAAGAAAAGAAAAGAAAAGAAAAGAAAAGAAAAGAAAAGAAAAGAAAAGAAAAGAAAAGAAAAGAAAAGAAAAGAAAAGAAAAGAAAAGAAAAGAAAAGAAAAGAAAAAAAAAGAAAAGAAAAGAAAAAAGAAAAGATTAGTTTAAGTAGCATGAGTAGCATCACAAAGGATCTGCCCAGGAAAACCTGTTCTACCCTGGCTTCTGCCATAACTCACTGTGAGATAGTTAATTTTGCTTTAATCGCCATATACCACAAGAAAGATTCGTGCATGCAAGATTCTTAAGATGAATTGATGGCAAAGAAAAATTTTATTTTTTTAAATAAATTGTTCACATAATTTTGCATCTCCTTGCCACAAAAATACAGCCTTAATTTTTCACAGTGATTCCATTAAAGGCCAAAAAATTATGCACTATGGGAGAATACATTTTTAACAATCCTGAGTTATTTTATCTTTACTTTCTTCTTTCCTGTGGGATAGAATAAAAGATGTTAATTACTACTTATGGTCATAAATATGAATACCAAAAAAAAAGGATACAAGTAGCATAATGACTAATGCTAGCTTTTCCTACAAGATTCACATCAAATAGATACAGAGACAGATAAGATTCAAAAGAGTCTTAAGTGAGTTCTGGTAAATAAACAGTAAAATCGATATATGTAACCACTAGGAACTTTTTATCCACATTTCTTAGAGATTTTTCTTTCTATAAAAGACCTGAGACCTCTGGAAGTAAAGCAGGTGAAAAAGAGAAAACACAGGAGTTCAGTTATTGGTTGTCCAAGTGAAGAATCTGGCATAAATTACATCTAAAGAATATTAGAAATTACAGATTATGGTGCTGCACCTTCCAGGATTTCCTTTGCTCTCTCTGTTTTTAGTTCCTACAAGTCATTGGTATCATGTATATCTAGATAACTGCATTTTGCCTCGCTCTAACAGTTTATATGAGGGTGTATCAGAAACCCTGAAATACTCAGAAGATATGCAGGTTTTATAAAAGAAGGATTTTAACAATACTGCAAATGGTTTTATTATTATTGAAGAAACTGTTTTGCAGTATCACATATAAAGAGGCTCTAGTAAGGAACATCAATGGGAAAAATTTCCTCTATTTAACCTATAAATGTCATCTTATTTCTGTCAACAATTATTAATTGCAGCTGAAATTAATTACATCTATTTTTATACTATCATGAGGCAGCATGATACAAATTGGTTTATAACATGAAATCAATATTTGATTCAAAACTGTATTATCACAAGTGTGGTAATATTTTTGCTAGAGTTATTATGCCTTGCTCATAGTTTCTTTTCCCATTGTTACCCATTTTTCCAATTCAAATAAAGCACTGCATTGCAATTCCAGTATCTAGGATCTGAACTACCTATTTCAAAATAAAAGTTCCTATTCTGAGGGAAACACAGGTTTCTTTCATTGTCTGGACACAATAGAAGAATATAGATTTATCTATAACTTAATCTTCTGATTTTTAGCATGTTATTCAGTCCATAGGAAAAAGAGCTTTCAGACTTCTTCACTAATTCATTAATCCTGCACTGTGCTGTTTACCTAGGTTATGAGAAAGCTATACTGTTTTCCTGGTGTAGCTGTTCCCTTGTTCCTCTTAGTAGCCATAGTTCCTGTACTGTCTGCGATCATGCAGCACACTGTTGCAGACTGGTTTTAAACACCACAATTTGCTTATTTAACCAAAACAGTCTGGCAGATCCAACTGGCAACCCTATTTATTTCTCTGAAGACTTGATGTTTTATGAAATAAAGGAAGAAACCTCAGTGAGATATATAGATTTCATCTTGCAAACTAAGAGGTGGAAAGGGTTAGTAGGTTGAAACTTTAGAAATTACCTGACTAGAGGAAAAATGGAGCTTTGCAGCCCCTTGTTTTTTTTTAGTAATTACACTACAATTATATTGAAAACATGTATTATTTAAATTTATTTGTTTGGTTTCATTCTATAGATCCTTTCCAGAAAAAAAAAGGTAACTTCATTTAAAGACTCAAAAATTTGAAGAATGAAGTGTTGTCACTATTATGCTATTTTTAAAGAAGGAAATTGTAATTATCTTAATCTATTTTAATATAGAGTAGTTGAAGACTGACTTGAAAGATGGAGCTTGTGTTGGGATCTTGTTTTATGCATTAAGCTTAAAGGCTATTTTCTGGAAAGAAGATTGTTATGTGAAAGGGGATAATTTCCTCAAACCCTTTGTGTTTGATTAGTCTGCCAGTGCCCCAGGAAAACTGAGGCTCCTGTACCTGACCAGTCTGTCAGAATCCCATTAGGGGCACTCTCTACTGAGCAGTCTGATAGAACAGACACCAGTTTGACTAACTTGTCCAGGATCACCAGTCCACAGAAGGAATTCCCCTGGGACTCCACAGTTCTATTTGAGTACATTACCCACTGCCAGCAACTGCTAAGGCATGTGAAAGACTCATACTAACAATTCAGAGAATAACACTCTATGAATAAAATTGTGGAAGTTGAGGTTCGAGGATTTCCAGTGATAGTACCTGATTGCAAAAATCTATTTAAAGCAATATACCAATATATTCAATCCCTAACAAAACTAGCTCAATGTAATCACTCAGAACACATAATCTATGGTTCTTACCCAATAGGTGACCCTATGGAGCAGACAGGTTCAGCCCATGGACTAATCCCAGAAATTATGATGGAGTCTTCCCTAACTTCTTCACATTCTAAACATACTTTTGTACATATATTTCTTACATTTAGGAGGAGCTTGAGTGTCAAACATTATACTCAGTGAGGGGTGGTTGTACTTTGGAGGCAGGTAACATCAGTATTATATCTGAGGTAACCTTGGGATGAAGATACACATCAGTATCAAATCTGAGGAGAGAGATTTCATCCCAGCTGCTGGTTCATCAGCAAAGCATCCACTTTTATTTCCCTTGATTGACAGCAGCAGCGTAGCTTATCAGATAAAAGCACAATTGAGTTCCCTCCTCTGGAAGGATTTCAATGGGATCTGGCTGTGGTGTCTCCACTCCACTCCACCTTCCATTTAATCCCTCCTTTATGCTGTATTTTGCGTGGGAAGTTGGCCTGGTTGACCACATTCTCTCCAGGGAGTAGCAACCTCATTTTCCCCTGTACCATATATCAAGGCAGGGGACACGGGTGTAGGTCATCCTGGTCAGAATCTCTGCCTGTCAAAAGGTAATTTTACCATCAGTCTTTTTCCTACAATGATATATCAAAATAAGAGTAATTCAAAGTGTCCAAGATGCTGGTCCAGTGTTTTGCTGAGTGGAAACAGGAAACAAGAACCTCACTGTAGAATCCCAGAAGCTAAGGGCTTAATGCATGAGTCTTAAACACCAATAGCTGGATTGTTGTGGAGCCAGCCAAGCATTGTTGGTAACAACTGACAAGCCCTTCCCACCCTCCCTCCTTTCCTTCTCCCCTCCCTTCCCCTCCCTTTCTCTCTCTTTCTCCCCCCTCCGCTTTCTCTCTTCCTGTCTTTTCCTTTAATTAATCTTTCTTTATCCAAAACACTCTGCCATGTGCTTCCATAGTAGATCAGGGACTAACATACCTATTTTCACGCCATGTGTATTATTTACTAATAAAACTTTTTTATTTGTCCGGTTTTGTAGACCCTCTGACTTTTGTCCTTTCTTTCAACCACAAACATTTACAAATCTTGGGTGCTTGGGTGCTCTTTTCCGTTAAAGATGGGGTCACACACACTGTGGGCATCCTGTTCTGCTTTGTTTTTTCAGTTACTCTTGTCTGTGAAATGTTGAAGAGTGTCATATGCAAGATGTTGCTCAAAGATCACATTTAAGGATCACCAGGTTCTTCCATTTATTGCCCATCCTTAATGGTCAAAATGAAATACAATCCCTACAGATACTGTAGGAGACAGAAATACTTTTCCACCACATTAGCCTGTTTCTTCTGAAGCTAGTACTTCTGATCATTATTAGTTCAATGCTACTCTCATAAGAATTGCTTTCAGCAATTTCTCACAACATTTAGAATCATCTGAGAAAGAAGCTGCCCAACACCAGCCATGCATGATGCCTCAAATGACTAAAGAACAAAGAGAAAGAATAAAGAGGGAAAAAAACGTTCTAGAGACAGGCAGAGTTGCACCCATTGTCAGAAGAAACAGCAAAAGTAAATTAAAATAATAAAACTATTGAAAAGGTGAAGCAGTTTCTCACATAAAGTGTGTAGCAGCCAGCTAGCAATGCTGTATTTGTGCAAAGTAGACTAAATTCAAAGAATTGAAAATGTGTTTGGCAATCTCAGTAGAACATTCATTTGTCTGCAGCATAAACCCACAATTTTGTACAATTTAGCAAGTTTAGCAAGCATCTGGCTCGGGAGCAGCCAAGAAATAAAGTAGACAGTTGATATTACAGAACAGGATTGAAGTGCAATAGCAGAGCTGCGTGGGAGTTGTGTATAAAGCATCTACTTGCATTTAGACTTGCTCAAACCAATGCCTTTACCTTTTGCTAAACTGGGCACAAAATTCCTGCACAACGATTAGAGGAAGGGAGGTAAAAGAAGGAAATCAAAAGTGCCTTGCATATGAACTTCCAAAACCAGGCCAGTATGCAATCTGCAAAAAGAAAATGGGCTGCTTTGTGTCTACTCCGAGCCAAAATTCATAACATTCGTAACCATAAAGATGCCCAAGGAAAAGGAGTTTTACAAACAAATGGGAGCCTTATCACACACCAGCAAACTCAGAAATTTGCAACAGAAATTTCTTCTTTTTAAGTCGTCTTCCTTTTCCTTGAACAGGGTGGTAACAGTGACCTTACCAAGTGTGTGGTCCTGGGTGCTCCTGGAGATGTGCTGCCTCACGCTGTCACTCCAGAGTGGAGCAGATCATCCCCAGTTTTGGTGGCGATTTCCACCTATGTGTAAATAACAAAATGCCACCTTGGAGTGGAATTCTCTTTGGTGACACTGTCATCGCTTTTCTGTAAATTTTTACTCACCTCGCTTAGCAGTTCAAGTAGAAAAACTAGTGTTGTCAGACTCTGTGTGTGTGCATGTATGCAGTAAGTGGAATTAAGCAGGTTAAGTGGAATTAAAAGCAGATTTCATATTTTGATTTATGTAACTTTTAGAACACTGCAGCATTTACTTTTTTTTTCATTCTACTATATGAAACAGAGAAAACAGACTGTTCCTTTATTCCTATCTCCTATGGATTGAGGAAGAAAATGCTTAATAGGCAAAGCATTTCAAGTAGGAAATCAGCGATCCCTGAAATTTTTTGCAAATTTTATATTAAAAGAATAATCAAGGAAAAAAATCTACATTATAAGACCTACAGAAAAATAAAAACGGAAGGAACAGGCTGTCTACAACTGTTCCATGAAATAATTTCTAGTTTTTAGTTCCATAGGCATGGCTCCATATATTATAACCTTATATTCTCCATTGGGTTGCATTTCCTGCCTAAGAGTTAATTGTTGAGAGACATGTAGGTACATTTGGCCCATGAGGCAACGCTCAACCACTCATCATTTTCCATGTGGAAACAGGCATATGTTGCTATCATCAATACAAACCACACACATACATGCTTTACAGGCAAATAATAATAAAACATAGTGCTTCTATAAAATGTATCAAATAATTTTTGTATGATTAAACAGTATAAAACTTTCAAGCCTGTATAAAGAATATACCTCTACAATGTTAACTCTTCTAATGAAATTTTTTAAAAAGTGATTATTTAGTGAAATAACACTATTTAATGCTTTAAATTAGCCATCTCATGCTAATTTCAGGCTTGGAAAAATGCCCAATGGCTTGCTGTAATTCTTCAGTCTGTTTCAAAATCTGGCTACTTAATAATCCCCAAAGATGTTACTGAATTATACAATGTGTGATGCTTCAATACAAATAACATTTATTGTTTTATTAAATTGTTACAGAAGATCTAGTTGGAATTTATAACAAATATTTTCCAGGTAAGTTGATGCTGGCTGGACTTCCAAGTTTCCACCAAAAGTGCTTTATCCCTCCTCTCCTCAGCTGGACAACAAAAAGAAAGTTTCAGAAAAGGTTCCTGCATTGAGATAAGAACAGGCAGAGGCTGAGAATAGGTTGCTCAAAAATTACCTGAGCTAAAGAGACTGAAAACATTTGGGAAAATTACTTTCTTGTCAATAACATTACAGTAGGATAATGAGAAATAAAACCCAAACCTTAAAAATCTCTTCTTCCTGGGCTCGGCTTCTCTAGAAATTTCTCTACCTTACACTCCCACAGCATTCCAGTGAGGCAAAGAGATGGAATTGATGTTGTGGTCTCTTCATCACATTTCTGCTGCTCCTTCTCCTTCATGTGTGGAGCTCTTCACACTCCTCCCCTGCTCCACAGTGAGTCCCTCTCGTGGTAGGTAGTCCTCCATGTACTTCTTCAACATGAGTTCTTCTCGCAGGCCACGGTGAACTGCTTCAGTGCTGGTCCCTTCCACGGGGCACAGTCCTTCCAGAGCAGACTTCTCCAGTGTGGGTCCCTCCCTGTTCTGGTCTTCAAACTGCTTCACCAATAGTCCAGGGGCTGGAGGAGAACCTCTGCTCCAAAACATCCCATTTCTCCTCCCGTTCCATCTTCACTGGTGTTTGCAGGGCTGTTGCTCTTTTATATTCCTTTCCTCTAGATACTGCTCCTCAAGAGAATCTTTTTTTCCTCTTCTTAACTACATGGTCCCACAGGTGCTACCACCATTGCTGGTGACTTCAGCTATGACTGGTGTCAGGTCAGTCTTGGAGTTATCTGGCACAGTCTCTGTTAGGCAGAGCAGAAGCTCCTGGCATCTTCTCAACAGAAGCCATCCATGTAGCCTCCCTGCTACTAAAACCTTGTCATGTAAGCAGAATCAATACAGCAGTTCAACAATGAACAGACTGTATGAATTTATGATCAATTCCAGGTGAAAACAGCACTGTCAAAGTAAAACTAAAGTTACTCTGAGGAGGCAACTTTTTTCACTTACAAATTCAGTGAACACTGATTGACTGTTATTTTTTTTTAAAATCAATATTGTTATTGGAGAAGAGAGAAAGACAAAATAATCATCCATTTGAACAAGTCAATAAAAGTAGAAATGTTTAAAAAATTCCTCAAGACGAATAATTATCTTGAGAGGATTTCATTAGTGTGGAGATTATCTTGAAGTAAATTTCAGCATCAGAAGTCAATAACTACCCTGAATGTTTTGTCATTATTTTGCCTGTTTCCACTAGAGATAGATTACTGTGGTAAAGACAGGATGAAGTAAATAACTAAAATCTGCCACAGTATTTTGAATAGGAAAACTACATCTCTAATTGCCAGGTTTTTTTTCATGTTGGTGATGTTTACTTATTTTATATCCTGCTTTGACAGCCAACAGAAGGGATAAATTGTCATGTCAACAAAAAGCTCTAGTTCTGTTCCGTATTCAGCCATGCACTATGTTGTTCAATATCACCAATTATATATTGAGCAAATGCTTACAGCTGTTCAGACAGTTTCAAAGCCTGAGAAGACTCAGTCCTACAAATAAAACTGAGTTAAAACAATTGGTCTCCTATTTGATTTTTGGTCTGATAAAAACCAGTTGAGTTAACTTTTATATTTAATATTTGTCTTTATTTTAAGTGGTTTTTCATATTAGGAAGGATTAGAATATTTCATCACATTTCATTTGCACTTTATAAAAATATAATAATAATTAGGATAGACAAAAACAATAAAGGAAATTACGGCTGAAGGAAAGCAAGATTTTTTTTCCTAATCAGCAAGCTGGATATTGTCATGGCTTACCAGTGCTATATATATCTATATGATATAGATATATATCTTTTGTTCAAATTCTTTGGCTGCTTGTATCCCAGCATATATTCATCATAAAGCCAGAAAGATTATATGTTAAGAAAAACTAGTGAGATACTCTTAAATTTTAATATTGCACTCTCTTATGATTAGAAATACAGTTAATAAACATGCATATTTATAGCACTGCTATACTACAGCACTATTATATTACTATTTCTAAGCTACTTGAAGAAATCTTGTATCCATAGATTTAGAAGCGGCCATATGTTCCTGAAGCAATGGAAAGTTGTTTCTTTACCCAGAGGTGGAAAATGCAAAAACTGCTTTTAAATGCAAAAACAAGACTAGAGTTTTTAAGAACTAGAAATTGATACATCCAATAAAAAATAATTAAGTTAGTCTAAGTGGCTTCATATACTAGAATGTGTTTTTCTACATGAGTAAGCCAGAATAACAGTAACAGTGTAGATACTTTGGTAGATGTTGACCAAAATAATTTCTATTTTTGAGACGACTAAACTTACAAATAAATGCATCCCTTACCACACTAAGAAAATAGTGTCAATACAGGCATCCACTTATCTGTATAAGTTAAGTCTTTTTGTTAATCTGTCGGAGTTTTTATGCTTTTCAAGACCCACAGTTTGAGATTCTAAGTACTCAAAAAAGTCCTAGGATAATATCAGGTTCTGTAGACTTAGGCCTGCTGGTAAGAGGATGTTAACTCCCCCTGCACCCATTCATTAGATTATTTTACTAAAAGCATTTCAGTTTTAGAAAAGAATTGTTAAATGTTCCGTTAATTCCATGCAAAGTTTATTTCATTCCAAATTCAGGTGTACACATCTGAGTTCTCTTTTTTAAAGACATTTATATTTGCCAAGTTGAAACATAAGTAGTTTGAGCTAAATGCTCAATAATCTTTATCGTGCTCTTACTTTTCTATAGGTGGGGATACTCCATCTCTTTGAATGATGCACCTCAACTCAGCACCGAGGCTTGTAACTAGAAAATATTCTCCAGCAAATGTCCTCTGAAGATTTTCACTCTCTTCTCATTCAGTACTTTTTTTAGCAGCTCACGAGTGTCAAGATTACTTTTTCCATTTAAAATCTATTCTTTGTCCACAATGACAACTTATTTTTATGGGGCTGACAGGCAAAAAGATAAGTAATCAGACTATCTTTGCAGATACAGTTCTAGAGGAAAGAAACTACAAAATTCTTTTTTAACAATTGCTGCTGCAAACCATGTAAACCATGTGGTCCTGTTTTATACTAAATCTCTACAAAGAACTTCTTAAAATTATTCAGTTGATATAGTGCACCTTATAATCTACCATATTGACCTGTGTGAATTCAGAGATGACTCCTAAATAGATAAGGAATTACCTTATAGAAGAAGATCTGTTTCTCCCTGGGAAACAGAGTTTTCTGTACCAAAATTTAATTTACCAAGGAAATGTTTGGAGAAGTATCCCACCGATCCATCTATACATCTTCTCTGATTGATAGAAAGACAGCCAATTAGAAAATTCATAGCATCCTTCACTGATTCTTTGTCTAAATTATACCTTGGAGTAGTTACCTTCCCTCTTTTTCTGCTACATGTAAAGGCAGTGAGAGGGAAGAGGGCATAAATATTGTTTACATTGTCTAAATCTATTGTCTGCTGGATGTTAGGACAGCAACTTAAAACTCTTCCTTTTCTGACCCCATTCCTAACTGCTGTTGTGGCCATAAGATCTAGTTGCCCATGCCCTTAAACAGCTTGTTTTGTATCACTCAAACAGAGCTGCATGAAATCAGGTAGCTTACTTTTTAGTTAATACTTTCCAGAATGCAGGTGATGTTTTTTAGAGAGATGAAGAATCCACTATTGCTTATTTCAGCGTTTAATTGCTTTCACTGTTCAAAATCTATTTCTTGGCTTCATTCCAGCTTCTGCCTCTGGGTTTTTTTACATGTTTCTCTGCCTGGAAAATTGCAAAGTACTTAAGCAATTGGCTTTTTCTCTCTCTGAAAGTACTTATAAAATGCAATCAAGTCACTTCTCAGGTTTTTCTCTCAAATGTAAAGTGTGAACTCTTAATGTATCTCTGTGATAAACATTACTTCTACCTCTTGGAAGTGACTCTTCTGTGACCTGTTTTTGCACTTTGCCCAATTCCATATGTTGAATTTTAAATGTGATTGTATGAACATACTAGTTTTGATAATGCCTGATTTGTATGCAACAGAAAGGGCCACTTATCTTTTTTAACTTACTCTGTACAAGCAGATGATCAGGTCACAAATCAGGGTCAAAGGGAGATTTAAAATCAGTTATTGAATTTCTGTGATCCCTTAAAATGTATTATTTCTTTACTATACCAACATAAGCGTTTGTGTATGCTAAATTTCTTAGAATGTCTTGTTTCTGATATTTTCATGGAGGGAAGTACACCCCAAAACTGACCATCACCAGTTTTCTCTTATAGATCCCCATTTATAGGACCGGTATGTTAAAAACTAATGGCAAATTATTGTTGGAAAAACTCACAAAGATAAAAAATATCCACATTATGAGAAATTAAACCACAGACTATATTCACCTCTTTATGCAGAATATACAACTCTTTCTGTCTTATGTGCAAGGGGCTCTACTTTTACAAAAAAAAAAGTCACTTTTTTTACCAGCAAAATAAAGCAGACCTAGAGTTAACTTAGAGTTAATGTAATTTGGCTAATATTGTTATGATATCAATTGCTGTCAATTATATATTCTGCACTGTACAGTTGAAACAATTTCCATAGAATAAATTAATAGTTATTCTGAAACTATTTGCTCATAGCATAGTACTCTAAATGTGCTATAATTGCCTCTGATATCTCTCTGACAGGTTTTGGTATTTCATACTCATTGAATGAACAAAGGATGCACTTTATGCAGCAGGGTGCATTAAGAATAAAATGAAATCTGGCACTTACATGCCACTTCCATTGATATTCATGAAGGAAAATGTAGTTCAGCAGCTCAGTCCAAGGCTCCTCAAAGTGAATGGGAAGAGTCACAGCAACGTCTATGACAGCTGAATCACAAACAGAGGCCTGGCAGAGGCAAGCTACCTATGGTACATGAAAATGAGACAGCAAGCCCAGCACCCATACTGGATGAAAAATAGCAAGACTGTTCTTAACCGTTTTAATCTGTCCTGCAGTAAATATATAATAGCCTTCTGCTTAAGTTCAAATAAATAGCCAACTCCTCTAATAAATTATTCAGGCATTTCCATGCTGCCGGTTATGTACCAGACACATTTCTTTGACTGTCAGCACACACGCCCCATTAGCATTCTTGCAGCAACTTCTTATTTTTGAATGAGAACAAAAGCTGTTTCATTTCTCCTCTTATTTTTTCATTTTTATGATTTTTTTTGTTGTTGTTGTGATAACATCCAATGCAACTGAAACCAAAATAGTAACAGAAGTTTACATCACCAAATGAACTTAAATTATTTAAATGAACTTTTCTGACATATGAAATGATAACAGTACCATAAATAATTTACTTTTACCTTTTTGACTGCATATTTACAATAAAATTTTGTGGATTTCGGAAGAGTATACAATTTTAAATATGTAATATATTCCAAACCTCAAAGGTGTTTTGAGCATCTCGGTTGTCTTTATTTCTGTATGTCTTCATTTCACTGTTTCCAACAAAAGTTTGCACCAATAATTTTCAATATTTAGACAAATATCTATTCTAATTCTTGGGCATGACTCCTATAAACACACTGGGATGCACCTTGCAAGCTATCTCCAAGACTGTAACACATTAATTTATAAGAAGTTCTCCAATTTCAGTGTTTTCCCTAAATTATTACTCAAGTTACTACTTTAATGGAATTGTTAGAATTATAGAATGGCCTGTGTTGAAAAGTACCTTAGAGATCATCTAGTTCCAACGCCCCTGGGAGTGTCCCTTCCACAGGGACACCTTCCACTACATCAAGTTGCTCAGAGCCCCATCCAACTGGGCCTTAAACCCTGGCAGAAATGGAGCACCCACAACTTCTCTGGGCAACCTGTTCCAGTGCCTCACCAGTCTCACAGTAATGAAATTCTTCCTAATGCCTAATTTAAACCTGCCCTCTTTAAGTCTGAAACCATCCCCCCTTATCCTATTACTGCATGCTCTTTTAATAGTCCCTCTCTACCTTTCTTGTAGGCTCCCTTCAGGTACCAGAAGGCAGCAAAGAGATACTCCATGATGCTCTTTTTCAGGCTGAAAAATCCCAGTTTGCTCAGACTTCCCTCACAGGAGAGGTGAAGGGAATCATCCTCTAATCATCCCTCTAATCATCTTGGTGGCTCTCATCTAGACTGTCTCCAACAGGTCCATTTCTTCCTGTGAGGAGACCCCAGAGCTGGATGCAGCTGGATTATTCATATACTAAAAGTTGCATGTGCAGTTTGGTTAAGGATCCAGGTCCAGTTACTGGGTTTAACTTGTCTACATGTAATGAACATTTTCCATTTAGATTTACTGAGACTTGTTTTCATCTTCATGAATAGCACTAATTCTGTTTCTCATTTTCATGAAAAATTTGTTGCCTTTGATGTACTTAAAGTCAGCATGAAGTCCCTGACCTGTTAGTGTCAAGAAGTACAGCTTACACCTATGTCATTGCATTGATTGATTCTCATGGAAAAGCTTCATACTGGTAACAAAGCAGATTTAGGCTTGCCAGAAGTGTAGTACTTTCAAGAGTGTTTATATAGTAAAGACTTTTGGGATAAACTAGGATTCTTCAATATGTGACTATCTGGTTGTAAAATTAGGGGGAAAAGCTTCAGTCTTGCTTAGTATAATCAATTTTCCAAAACTGCTAGCCTTTATATTGACATTTAAAGCTAGAGGTACTAAAACTGACACAATTAGTCCAGTGCAAATTTTAAAAAACTGGGAGAAAAATATGGTTTTTTATAAATATAAATATCTTCTTTAAATTGGGTTTATTTCTTCATACTGCATGGAATTTACAAACCAGCCAATTGGCCTATTTTTCTCTCTACTTACCCACCAATTCTTCATAAGCGTAATCACTATACAAGTTATTTAATAAGTAATTAATCATGAAACAAAATATTTTATTGGCAAGGTCAATTCATACTGTTTTGAAAATCTGAATACAGAGTTTGGTTTCTATGCCTGCTTTCCCTTACATATTGCAGAGTACTTGTTTTAGAGACTATATCATGTTTTATATTAATAATATATGTGTAATTCCTTTGAGATAAATATCTACTAAAGCAAAAAGTCTTCATGAAATCTTCCTGACTGTCAGTTTGAGGGCAATATCTTAGGAAATAGTTCAGAAACTTTGTTTTCAAAACTTTTATCAACACGATTCCTAAGTGTTAGGTTATTGACTGATACTAGAAAATAAGTTGCTTCAAAGCAATGTTTTTTCTAGATAATGCTGGTTTTGTAAAATTAGAATGGTCTACAGAAAAGCCTATTTAGTTTTGACAAAAGAAATAATTCTTTGCCAAGAAAGGATACCTGTAATATTTTCCACTCTCCAAGTATTGCAACTCAGTTAGGTACATCTAGATTTATGTTTTCAATGAAATCTCCCTTCTTCTCAAATGGCATAGAATTTCATGATCTCAAAGGAGATAACTTACAATTCACACATCCCAGGATTTGTGTTTCCTCCACCAACCATAGTAGATAGAAGTCAAAACTGGTTTCAGAGACTCAGTAATTCAGTCAAGCAAATCAACAACTTGCAAAAATGCAGTTCACATACAATCAACTTGAAATCAATTATGTTAATCAGTTTAAATCAAATTTTGGATTAGAAACAGGCCTGAAGGAAAATGTTGTGGAAATTTTTGTTCTCAGAAAACCTTTTTTTGATTTTTATATTAACCAAAGATAAGTCTACTTATCCTTAAGAAATATAAATTCTGAATTTATTTCAGCTCAAACAGATGCCTGAAAATCTTCAGGAAGAATTATATTAGTCATAAATTCATAACCCTTGGCATGTTCTAGGTGCTTTGGAAAACCAAAAATACATTTTTTATTATCAAACATGCTGTACAGAGCATGAGCAAAGAATAAAGCATTTTGTCATGCATTCTGAAATCCAGTAACACTTTTGCCATTCTGTCTCATACATGTAATTTCCTCCAGTTTAAGGTTTTTCTGCACACATACACAGCGATCTGTAATTTATTTCTCCATGCACAAGAAAATAGCCTACACAGAAAATAACATACAGTAGCTGCAGTGTGAAAATTGAGCAGCATATATAGGGGACAACCAGACTCAGCCCCACATATATGCACAGAAGACATATACACAGGAAATACCTCAGGGACACCAAAGAGCAGAAAGACCTCCTTGAAAAGCGTGGCTCAGCTGACTAAAACCTGTCCCTTAAAAGTCTGACACAACCACAGGAGCTCTAAGGTTGTACTTTAATGTTATTACTATCTATTTTTGTGTTATTTTACAACTGTGAAGCAGATTTTTAGAGCAAATGTATGACATTCTGCTAAGTGACTTTTAACCTTAGTCTTTTCTGGCTATGGCTTTGCACCCTGCAATTCACTAAATTATCCAAATTTCATCTACCTCTTCAGAAGGATTTTAAAAATAAGCCTTTTAGCTTTATTCCTTAAAAAAAATTGAAGATTATTTGAAAAAAAAAATTAGAGAGAATCTCTGGACTTTCTAACTCCCCAAAAAAATAAGGAATGATAGCTTTTATTCTTTAGTATGTTTTCCAAATCTTGCAGTTCTGATACAGAGTTCTTACAAAAACTGTTGCCTTGTCAAGACCCTGTGACAAAGACGAGGGAAGTGTACACTATATAACATAATTTCCCATTAATATGCTGAGTTTTGTGGGTGATCTGCATTCCATCTCCTTAAACAGGCAAAACCATCACACTCACACAGCCTATAAGAGTTCTAGAATCTTCAAAAGACAAATCATGAAACCAGGCAATTTTTGAGGAAACTTTAGCAGAAATATTTTTGTTAGTCTTTAGCAGGCCTAGGCTTTTCCTTTATTTGTGTCACAAAACATAACATAGACTTCCTTTACAGCACAGCATTGATCACTAAGTTGATTGTCAACATATTAACTACTGTGTCATGTCCTACAGTTTCAACAGGGACAACTGAGCAGAACACCTCAGTGAAAACCAAAGACAAAATATAAGCTGTGCTTGAGAGACTACCACTCAGAATAGGCAATAGCTCTTCTGGAGCAGAGGTTATCAGTAACTATTTCCATTTCCCAACACAAGAGTTCCCCAACAATACTGTGATTCAGGCTGTCATGAAAAGGTTAATTTAGACCAAAAGCAGTTACAAAGGCAAAAATATCAAAAGTGCTACATGTGTTAGACTTTAGTAGCATGTCTCAAGTGAAAGAGAAAGAAAAAAACAATCTAACAGTGCAAATTCAGTTGGCTGAACCATATTTGAATTGCATTGAACCTGGCAGCAGCAAAGACAGGTAAGAAAGTCTTCTCTGTCCTCCTGAAAACCTTGCTTTAAAAGTCTACACCAAGTGTGATAGAGCCTGAGGCTAAATACCAGCTTGTAGAGAAAGAGATGACAATTCTATTAATTTCAGTTTTTCAAACTTCATCCCAAAGCTCTCATTCAGTAGGTGTTGAAAGCAGAAAAAAACCCCACTGCAGCTATAATTCTAAGACCTGCAGGAAAGCATGCATACGTAATGTGCAAGCCTTCAGCATTTTCTGTGTATTGTTCTGCTTTGATGTGCTTACAGAACTTGAAGTGAAAGGGAAAGCATATATACATTACAGCCCATAAACAGACAAGAAAAGGAGTATCATGTAACTCATACAAAGTAGTAAAGCCAGAAAGTCTTTTTCAATCACTACTGGCAGATATGTGCATATGCAAGTACACATGCAGACTCATGCTATCAGTGAAATTAAAACTGACAAGTGAAAACTTTGCACTGTATGCACTGTATGATGTTTTGCAAATTTGATGAACCCACAGCAGGACCTAGACGCTCTTAATCTTTGCATTTAACTTTAAATAAGTAACTAGCTTTAATTAAACTGTGAGCAGCAGGGACTTAAATTTCAGCTAGAACCTTGAAATTTCATGTTGATCTTTGTTCCAAACTACCAACGTAAAAATCCAATGCCAGTTACAAATAGATGCAATACAGATAGGAACTTGGGAATCTCCCTTACATACAGTTTATAGTATATTTGTTGGACTGGTTCATAATTCAGAATGCATATACTTAAAAAATACTCAATAAAGGTTTACCAAATCTAAATTCAAGGTTTGGAAAAAGTTTGGAAATATTTGTAATGACAGTATTCTTCATGTTTCTTTTAATGACAGTATTCTTCAAATTTCTTTTTTGAAAAATTAATTGTTCACAGAGCTTCCAGATATGATTCATGTTCATGTTCTCAGGTATGTTTAGAAGAAAGGACACATCCTTTTATTGGTAGCCATTTCTGCAGGATTCAAGAAAAAGCCTTTTAGTCAATGAACTAAGGTCATCCATTATCCCTTAGAGAAATTCTTTCAAAAGTGGAAATCTCTTCAAATGCTTAAAATGCATGAGTCCAATTAAAGAAGAGGTGAGTGCTATCTCAGATTAGACTATTAACAATAGCTTCCTTTATTAGGAAGTAAACTACTATCTTAGGTCTGGGATTTAGAGACTAATATTGGGCAATGCTTAGGAGCTGTTAAAGACATGCTGTTAATTCTCTTTGAACCATATTGGTAGTACTTTTATAGTTATTAATACAAAATAGGGAACATATATCACCACTTGTGTGGCAGTGAAAACTTCTAAGGTCTTTATGTGAAGCATGAGAGCATAAGAAAATATTTCTAACTCCCATGTCTCATGTGGAGCTTTAGATTATAATGATTTTGACGTTTCCTTCTCAGTTCATCACATTCCATCTTTGAACATGGTATTTCTTTTACCTTCATTTAGTGTTTCTTAGTGTCCATAGATATTCTGGATTCTTGCGCTTCCATCTACTTTTTACCATACTGGAAATATGCTGTCAAGGTGAAGAGGCCAGCACAAAGCACTGCATTGGTTTTTTTATCAGTGTTGATTTCTTCTGAACTATATGTACTCTCAGCTGTTCTGTTTATTACATTTTGTATGCAACTGAACCACTCTCTGAGAACTCATCATTATCCAGTCTAGTCATCGAAGATTTTAAGGTGCAGCAATTTTTTTTTTTACTTAAAAATTCACCTAATGCCTAAGATGTCGATGTAAATTACTAAAGGCCTGTAATTTAAACATTTGCTGGCTTTCTGCTTCACAAGTTTGATGGACATCTTGATGGTGTGACTAAGATTACTGAGGAACACAAAGATTACCCTCTGTGAAGATCTCACAGCTGCAAACACTTTCACAATAAGCTTCAAACTACAGTTGTGTTTTCTGAAACTAGATTTGTATTTTCTGTCAGATATACTTAATACCAGCAGAATGCTTCTGCCACGTGTCATTAAGTTCACCTGAAATGTAACGATCCATTCCTTGTAAAATTACTTCAAATGGGCTGACACTTTTCTGCAATGAATTCCTGATATTGCAAAGGCTGTGCTTTATTAAAGTTTTTATTTAGTATTTCTACTAACAAAACTGTGAGAAATTGTTCATAGTTTCATATGAAATGATTTGCACAAACAAAAACAAATTCTTGATTAAACAATCTGGCAACCAATTTTCATTAAATTGAAAAGCTATTAAATTATATAGACTTACTTTGCTTTAGCACTCAGGCTGCAATCTACATTTAATAGTTGGTAAGCATTCTGATGTCTAAACTCTTTCTAGACAGAAACAAAATGGATTTTGTAATAAAAGTAGAATTAAAGAAAATAAAGTAATAGGAATCTATTAATTTTTATTCACTTTATTTCGTACCATCTGTTTGCTCAGGACTTTGTAAATGGTATAGTAAACAAGTGCACATATGGACAGGAATATATGCCAAAAAATTCTCCAACAAGTTAAAGAAGTTAAAGAAAAAGGATAGGTAGGTAGCTATCTTCCTTCTGTTAACACGTGACTTCTATTACTGCTGTCTTTACTAGATTTGTAGGATTTTGAAGGTTTGTTTTTAATTTAATGTCATACTTTATTTCATCCACTTAGCAAGACTTTAATTTTGTCCGAGGACTGCAAAGAGGGAAGAAAGCAATACAAAAACCTCTGCCACTTCTGGAAAGGACTCATAAAGACTGTTAGCTACATTACTATTTACATTTTACTGTGCTTTGTGAATTATAGGGATAGGCACTCTCTCTCTACCCTGCTAGCACTGCTTTCTGGGGTGTCTAACTGATGCTAGCATTATTCAGCATATATATGATGTGAAGCTTTTCCTTACTCTTAAAGCACAGTGCAGCCAGGTTCACGTAGCACAGAAAATATTTTTCCCCTCAGATAAGAACTAAAGACAGAAAGGCATTACCCATTTCAGGGTGTTGTTGGGCTGACATCCACAATTCATGCCCAAATGAGGTGACAATGTTGCCCTTCCTTCTAGCATCATCCTGTGCTGAAGGTCCTGTTAAGGGATGGAGAACCTCAGTGCAAAGGGTGGACCATGGGGGAGATCAGAGTGTCTGGTCACTACTGCTTGAAAGTAAAACTGCCCATGCCCTAAAGACTTACTGGTCTCAGAATCTTGTATCAGCACTATCAAATATGCAAATGAATATTCACTCCTTGTGTGGGGTGTATCAATTTGATATCTGGGCTGGGAAATAAGAAGTCTTGCAAGTAACGTTCAAGCTAAGCTTAATGGAAGCCACTTTAACTCAGGCAAAAACATGTATAGAGTCCCTGCCTACCTCAGAGCACGAGAGATCTGAGGTAATACGAAACTTTCCCACCTTTATTTTGCTGAGAGCTCTATGGTGTCTTTTCAGCCAACCCTGAAATCTTCTTCAAGTTTCACTTCATGTTTTTGCCTGCTTAGATGTGGGGTGCATGCTGGCAGCAATAGAAATAAAAAGTAACATAAAAATTCCTTCTGTTTTCCATTTTTTGTTTGGCTAACCACTAAAATGTGGAATGAGAAACCTAGACTGCATGGGTGAGAGCCCTGTTCTGATCCTTCCTATGTCAATACTTCTTGTGTCAGAGCATGAGTTCAGCCTCCAGGACAATAATTTGCAGCTATGAAAGACACTTATACCTGAAGTCAAAACACTCATGGCAATTCCTGAGGAGATATGAGAAAGTTCAAGGGGCAGCTACAGAGCAGTAACAGCGTGTCTATGCTCAAGGAAGTATTGATAGCTGCAGACTCTTTCCGAGTCCCTCGAGACAGTACTCAGGCCCTCAATCCACTCCACAGAGCTATCACAGTAGCATTAAGCACTGTTGCTGTGAAGGCAGTTAGCTATAAAATCAATGTTTTCCACCACCAGAAAATCTCCTCCCCATCTTTCACTTGCGCAGCTGCTCTTTCTCGTGCGGATTTGCGAGCAGGGAACGGGCGTGTTGAAGCAAGCACTAGCAAACCTTGACCCAGTCTTCAGCTTGTTATAGAGAGGCACTAAGGCAGAAGAACTAGGGAGCTATTTTTCAGCCACTGAAGGACAGGCACATGCAATTTCTCTTTCTCTTTCTTACATGTCAGGAAAAAATGGGAAACCAACAAGTTGTATGCATTTCCTTTGTGATTTAGTAAATCTCCAGGTTGTTCCTGAGGCAATACTGTGATGTACTACTTTTCCTTCAGGGGAAAGGGAAACTCACAGCATATACCCTGCTTATATGACATTTCAGAAACACTTTTTTCAGCTGGCATAACTCCTAGCAGAAAATACCAGCTTCCTATTTCAAGAGGAATACCCTAATGTACTTGGTCCAAGAAACATATTTTAAACTGTGTAAGTCAAGTCCAGGAGAAATAAAGAGGGAAAAACACATAGCATGATCAGTAAGTTTGTGTTCTAGTATAAGCACAAACCACAACCTTCTTTCAGTGATGCTGGCAACATCAGTACAGCTGGTACTAGACAGGTACTGCTAGTAAAGCTATGTCAGTCCTCTTCATGTAACTCAAGAATTTACTGTCCTCAGGAAACTACAGCAAAATACAACCCAGAAGTTATGAGGGTAAAAGACAACATTTAAAGAGCAAATATCAAATAATATCAATATATTATATTGAGACAGACATATTGTTGAGTATATTGAAAAGAAAAAAATACATTGATTTTTCTTACAATTATCATCTGGTTGCAAAGAAAACAATAAAGATGGAATAAACTCATATATGGTTGGTTTAGAAGACAATAGAAAAACTACTGCATATTTGTTTCTTGGTAGAACTCAGGTGAATGGCTGGCAGAGGAAAAATTGAAAAAGAAAATAGTTATGAAAAGCTCCACTCTATACCTTAATTATTAGATCTCCCTCGCTCTGCATTCTCAAGTGTTTTGCCTTTGAGTCCTAATATATCATTGGGCAACATTCTTTTTCCTTCTGTTAGCAAACACAACTTTTTTGTAACCTTCCTCCAAACTGGCTGTCTGATTACAACTCTATGTGGATATTTTTCTAAGCAGTAAGCTCCTGCCTGCTAACATACTGTACAATAGAGCTGAGACAAAATACCTAGGAGAGGTCAGCAAGATGGGTTCTATTTGTTGAAATTAAATTGTTCATGCTCCAATGTACAGACAAGTCTCAGTAACAGACCCTAGAAAATTCTGTTTTCAGATGACACTCAATATATTTTGTCAAGAGATGACATTTGAAACATATTATCCAGCTGCCCCATATCCAACATTTCTCTCATTCTATTAATTTGCAATTTTATTTCCTCCATCAGAGCAATTATAAATATCACTTAGCAGCAAAGTGCCTCATATTCCTCTTTGTCATGACCTATTGATATACCACACAGTGTTAAGCCTTTACTCACCCAGACAGCTTTTCTGCCTAGAGCTCTTGAGCTGATATCCTAGCAGACAGCCTTGCTCTACAAAATCAGTTACAAAGGGTTTCAGAAACAGCAATTATTCTATAAGATGGAATAAGAAAATCTACTACCTGAAGTACGTTTTATGTTGTGACACACAATTTTTTTGACAGTCAGCAGGATCATGACACTGAGAAAAAATTGTAAGAAGTTTAGCTTTTGGGCACTTTTAAATACTGTTTAATTTATCAGCAAATCTCTGTGCAAATTAGAATAGAGCCTTTTTTAAATGACCATGTAAAACTTAAAATGTTACAAGAGACAGTAGGGTCTTGGCCTACCTGTCAACCTGTGTCTAGATTACAGTGAATTTTATCATTCTCAATTTCATCTTAATGCCAAAGCAGAACTTTAATTACCCAAATAAGAAGTTGAAAGAGGGAAGAAATAAGAAGAACGAGTGGCAAATAAAATAATTTGGATTAAAAAAGGTATGGCTTAATTAGTGATTTAACTTTCATGAGTTAAAAAGCACTGCTTAAACACTTATATACCAAGTACAATCTATATCTCACTGAAGTCTACAGAGGAAAAATCCTCTTCATCTTTAAAGGACATTAGATCAGCCCCGTAAGTGTTAGTTTTGCTTTACATAAGTCTGTGAACTAAGGTTTTTCTTCCTTTCAGGGAAAGCTTATCCACTAACGGTGTCTGGCAGCTTTGAGATAGTGTGGATTTTTGTACATGCCTGCTTGCCTCAGGCCAGTTCTGTGTTTATACGCCTTCTCCTGAAATGCCTCACTATCTCATAGGAATTACCAAAAGGATGCACAGCATGCCTCCACCCTCAATTATGAAAAGCTTCTGTTTCTAAATGCCATTTATCATCCTTTATAACAGTCTTTCATCTGGCCAAGCACATGTAGTGCTTTATAGGAGAAAAATTCTAGGCAGTAATGTGGGCACTCAGGAGGTAGCAGAGTATCAGCAGCCTAAATATCTCTCTGAGAAGATCTCTGTAGTATCCCCAGTCCAAACCATTTCCTAACGACATAGCACAGAAACTATCTGATACAGAAGGAATTTGATCTTTTCATATCATGCTTGAACAAAAAGCCTGAAAGAATAAAACCTAGTAATCAAATTCTCTCTCAATAAACATGGGTTTCATTATATTGTCTTCCTTCTCCTACAATCCTTACTTCTCTAGAGAGTGATAAGACTTTTCCAAGAGAGAAAAACCGTAAGAGCACACAAATTTTATTAAAATATTATTCGGATATCCAAGATGTGGGATTATTATTTTTCATTTTATTTGAATTTCTCCCCCTTTCCTATGAAAGTATAAACACAAAAAGTATAAACACAAAACATGGAAGACTGTCCCTATAACAAGTACACCTACAGAGACACATACAACACATAGATAGATGATAGATAGATAGATAGATAGATAGATAGATAGATAGATAGATAGATAGATAGAAAGAGAGAGAGAGAGAGAGAGAGATCTCAGATGTTTTATTGCACATCTCTATCTACCTAATCCTGTCTAATTCTTCCCATAAGCTTCACTCTCATTTTCTTTTGTCCTTGTGCTCTTGCACAGGATTCGTTCCTCAGGTGTGAAAGAAAACAAGCAGATTCTTAGCCCCAACTTATCCTTGTCTTTCCTAAAACTTACATCATAAAATCCTCATGGAATGTTTAAACAGACTAAGACAGTCACAGGTCAACTTTCAACTGAAAGAAATAAATATTTTTCCCATATTTCATCTTCTACAGAAGGGTTTAATAACCTAACTTGTGGACTAATCCATAGTGAAAAGAAAAATAAAGGAAAGAAACACTGACTTTTCCTCAAATTATTTAATTAATCACCCCTAGATCTAACCAGCTGCTGGTTCTTCTTCGTCTGTTCTCCAGAAAAACAAACTTTCTCAAGAATCACTTTTCTGCTTAACAAAAGCATAGTGGCTTTCCCTTCAATTTTCCTTTTGACTACTCCAGTAAAGAGCTAAAATCCTGGGTAGGTTGACAACTGCAGGAGAGTCACTTTTGCAAATGCTTGTACACCTGATCCAAGGACTGGTTTATCTTTACAGTTTAACTTTACTTGTTTTCCACTCTTCAGAACAACCTTTTTCATACCTGTAGGTACTCTTCAGGCAATAGTCATTCAAATAAACAGTGTCAGCAAGCAAGCTTTGCTTTTGATTTTGTATTTTACTGTCATTATATCACATTCATCTATTCTCATAGATTAATACCATGATGATGAGGGCTGCCTAAAGCTCTGCATTTCCATTTCCACAAAAATTTTCAACTTTCATTGTCAAGTAGAATACAGAGATTAAAACCATAAATCATCAGGCTTCTAAAAATGAAAACCTTCAGTACATTTATTTTAGCTACATGCACTGATCTTTTTAATGTTACGTATTACTAAGCAAGATCTCATCTTTGACCTTATTGTATTTTTCTTTCTCAAAGTACCAATAATAACACAAATAAGTAGTCGTCACCACAATGAACATTCTGACCAGCTGCCACATGTAGAGTTAAGGAGAAGAAAAACTTTCTCTCAACATCACAGTTCCTTGACCCTAACTCATACCTTTAAACTTTAAAAGAAATCAATCATGCCAAGTTTAAAATCTTATTCTGTACACTTCAGCACAGCTGTCTGGATGTGCTTCCTGTACCAGTCTGCCTCCCCCAGTGTGGTGAGCTACTGACTAAAGCAGACTCTCAGCTGATCAGATTTCCTTCCATGTATGCCAAAAATACTTTGAGCCTCCTGAATCCCTTTCTAGCATAACTGATGTAAACCAGGCAGAATTAGAATTACTTCAAAATGAAATGTATCTTATACCTTTTTAAACTACATGAAAACATGACACAGAGGGACTTGTAATCAGATTCAGAGGAAAGTGGTGAAGTCAAACTCATGATTCACACATTTGAATTTCTCAATATGGGTAATAAATGAGGCATTTCTAGAGCAACTGAATAATTTGTACATTTTCACAGTAGATCAGGTTCATATAGCAGAAGCTGGTTTTGTAATTGTGACACATTGACGGAAATTCAGTGACTCAGTGATTTTAATTTCCACCTTGATAGCATCCTGTTGGAATACAGGCAGGCAAATCTTATAAAATAAGCCATGTAGAAACATTTGCTACCTGCAGGATTTTATTTTCTCACTCTAACAGGGTTTCTTTAGCTATATTTCTTGAGCAAACCTGAGTCTCACAATAAACTACAGAGGAGTTTTTATCAGTTTTAAAAACTCAGATTAACTTTGTACCCAAAGTCACTTTGATCACTGATATATCCTTATGCCAGTAAAGCAGACAATGAGAGAATTTAACACTATCATTTTCTAAGGAGAAGAACACCGTAACCTTTGAATTAGAATAATAAATATCGGTATTAATTTATATAGACTGTTACCCAAGGAAGGATAATGCAAATACATTGATAATATAATAAAAGAGGTTAATTGCTTTGCTCCCTCTTCACACAAAAACCAAAGGACGATGTGACTGAAGGAATTACTTATACCTTAAGCTGGAAAATTAGTTCCTTTATATGTTTCATGACAAAAATAAAAGTGTGACTTAAATAAAAAAACTAACAGATCACAAACTGGATGATCCCTGACTGGATGTTTGGAAGGAGACTGTTGAGCAACAAAGTCACTAGAAGAATTTGCACTGACATGAGCCATGGAGAAGATCCTGCATATTAAAGAGGAACCAGAACAGCAAGAGTTCATAACATGGCTGACTGACAAAATCAAAATTTATTTCTGTACAGAGGTAAGTTCAAACATAGTGCCTTTAGGAAGAGAATTCTCCACTGCATGACCTGTTTCACAGAATGGCATCAGAAAGCAGTTAACTCATCCTGAAGGGTAGGTATTAATCTAGGAAATAGGTAGGTATTAATCTAGGAAATAGGTAGGTATTAATCTAGGAAATAGGGCAGGTATTAATCTTAGGAAATTAAAATGAGCAGTTGAAAGATATCATAGTATAGTCTGTTTGTTTTTCTTCTCTTATCTGTTTTTAATATTTTTGAAATCTTATGTTTTACCATAGCAATTGTTCTTCACCAGTTTCAAATCTGAGGTGTAGATAATTATTTATTGCATATACTTTTCCTCAATTGCCTCAGACAGAACTAGCTGTTGTGAGGGCATTTCTCAGGCCCTCCTCTGGCAAACTAGGCTGCATAACAACAAGAGGTTCCAACAAATTAGAACCTACACATACCAGTGCATGTTAATAATGCACCTGAAACTATTTGAGAGGGTGTTTGCCCAAAATGCTGCAACTGAAGTGACTGAAATTCAGCAATCATATTAGGTAGTCATGGAAAAACTACAAAGAGGGTTTTGCAGTNCGCCTGGGGCTTCTCCAGAGGAGCTGCAGGGATTGCACTTCCTGGGATTAGTTGCTGCCGAGGGCTGCTCAGAGATTGGGATGTTTATCAGCATCTTCTGAAGGGGTCGCAATGTATGGTTCATGAGTTACATCACCGAGATTGATCTCTGTATAGCTCTGTCTTAGTTTGGAAAATGTGGCTGGGGGTGTGTATTCTATTGCCACCTGTTAGAGGTGGGGCAGTTTTCTTCTGTTAATTGGGCCACCTGTTAAAACCAGGTGGGGCAGTTTCCCTTATCTCTTCCATGACCCATCCTCCCTCTGGGGAAATATCTCTGTTAATGGGCCATTGAGCCTCACTGCATGACTGATAAAATTACATCATCCCATTGGGAGATGCTCCACTCAGAGGGAGGAGCTAAGCATTCCTACCTGGATATAATCTGAGATTTGTAACACCAGATTTTTCCCACTGGATTCACAGAGAAGCAGCTTTCTTCTCCACTGGATTCCCAGAGGAAGACCAGGCCTATCTACACCAGTACTGGATCTTCAGAGGAAAACTCCACCCTTCTACAGGATCACTGCTTCAGCAGAACCACATCTGCCACTCCAGGAGGAGCAGACACCATTTAATGGGACTGCTGCCAACACCCTGATCCACAAGGTGTCAGGTCGTATTCTGACTCTGTCAGTGTTGTTTTGTATTACTGTATTTTTATTTTTATCTTTTTTTTTTTTTCATAATGAAGAACTCTTATTCCTATGTCCATATCTTTGCCTGAGAGCCCCTTAATTTAAAATTTATAATAATTTGCAGGGAGGGGGTTTACATTTTCCGTTTCAAGAGAAGCTCCTGCCTTCCCTAGCAGACACCTGTCTTTTCAAACCTAGACTAACTCATTGATTGCCAGTTAATTACATGTCATTAATAAATCAATAAACTGTTTCAATCCCAATTCAGTTTAACAACACGCAATTACAGTCTTTCCCCAGTGAAAACTCATCATTTAGGGACAAGAAATGGATTCTCTAATGTTTTATAATGTTACATTTTAAGATGTAGTATAGATATTTCTTCCAGAAGAACAGAGTCTTTACAGCCAACAAAATTTTGCTCAGTTTATACTACTACAATTCAGAACATGGTACTATATGCCTGTGGCTTTGAAACTTCTAATTAATGTTACCTTCAGTATTTTGGAAAGGGGCTCAACTAACTCTATAATGAGAATATTAGAGTTACGGCAACAAGTATGACAGTACCAAGATTTCTCTTGCTGGTTTTTTTTTTCATTCACTTTTAGCCAGATCCTTTGCCAATTTGTTCCCCTTTTTTTCTTTTACTGCGCCTATCTAATTTTAGAAGCAGAAAGTGAAGTACGCTTTTAAGCAGATTGTGTTTGCCCTTTTCAGAATTTTTTCCTTCGTTTCCATGAACTCTCCAGATTACATCGCTCTTGATCTTTTGCAGTCTCTTGAACAGCAGGTGGGAAAACCAGCTAATCTTAGAGACTGCATCTATTTTAGAAACTGCACATAGATAAATATGTTCTTTAGACATTATTATTTTATATAATAAAAGCCATGCTACATACAAGGTCTTAATAAAAAATACTGTCATAAAAATCCCTACATCCCTACAATTCCTATATACATACAGAGGGAGAGTTTTAGTTAAAAATGCAACAGAGAAAATATTTTATTGAAAGGACAAAGTTTGTGAATTAAGTCATACATATTTTCAAGATTTCTACAACAAAATTACTAACTCACTTGATACATAACAAACTATATGATGAAATCTCATTTAGGAGAAGTCCCCAAGTGTCTCTCTTTTGCCGCATAGCAATCTTTTAATGTTTTTTATATTAAAACATTTAAATCCCCCTTGAAGTTAAGCCTAGGAGTCTATTAAAAAATAATTTTTCTGAGGAAGTAAGTGGGTCTGATTCCAGATACTTAATTTTTTGAGTTTTTAAAATACATTTTACAAATAATTTGTTTTCAGTCCTACAGGTTTTTCTTTCATGAAGGAATGCAGTGAATACTCTTTATTGTGAGCCTGGATAATTTCTGAATCATGGAAATGCAGACATCATAAAAGGTGACTGAAAGCAATTTGAAAAAATAATTGGCTTAAACCAGACTGAAAGATCCCTCAGGGACAGTCATGTCCCTTGCATTAGCGGTCATGTGAATCTGAGGGGACATTCATTAAGTGTCTCTCAAGAACAGGACTGGAGGTTTTCTTCATATGTTTGTGTTTTGTGTAGGATCACACACAGGTATAGGCAAACACCAGCATGGTGACACCCAGAGCTGAAAGCCACATGGCTATTTTGTTCCAGATAAATGCACACTAGCTCCTTTAATAAAGCCACGTGTCTTCCACAAAAAAAGCCAGCTGGTGTATCATTTGTCATGCACAGTGGTGCCAACATGAGGAATGATCTCTTGGTATGTCAGATTCAACATGCACCTCTCCATGCATGTGTAGACTTGCCCCTTGATTTAAGATAAGTAAATGAATTAATAAATAAATTCAAAAGTTAGTCTGATGCATCATGCTGGGTTATGGTTTTGGGACTTGGTTTGGACTTTGTTATTTTTTTATTTTAGGGCTTTCTAGATTAAAAAAAAAAAAAAATTAAAAGGTTGATTCTCAGTCCTCAGCCTATGAAAGCATAGTGAAAGAAATCCTTATAGCTTGCAGGTTAAGTCTAGTGCAAGGTTTGCCTGAAGTAAATTGTAAATAGATATGTGCTTCAGCAATTCAAGAAACATCCCTTCCTACACTAGTAAAGTAGAATTAATGATAAAAGGAAAATACAGATTCCCTGCAACTAAACTAAATTTAAATGTACTGAACAACAGGCACCAATAACCTACACTGATGAATCTGAACAGAACCAAAATTTCAGGCTGCAGTTCTGCTTCAGAAATCAGATACAAAAGGTGATACCCAGAGTTTCTTAAGAATTCTTATGTTGCTACAAGTGTACAAACAGAGGGAAGCTGAAATATGCTGTTTAATTCTGATAATTGACCTGGAAGGTGAATGTGACAATTGACCCTGATGTTACAAAATACCTTGCAATAAGCTGACTTTGTCCAAGCATTTTGTTTTAGCCCCATGCCAATGCACCACTTCTGTTATAGTCTGAAAGAAGAATTATAGAGGAAGCAAAGAATCATCTGCTGACAGAAAAACTGACAAGAAGAAGTAAGACATTTAATAAATTATCTACATATTTTTAAATTCTTACAGACATAAAATCATAAATTTAATCTTTTTTTAGTGTATTTTCATGCAATTATGTTATAAAATATTCTATCCACTACTGCTACACCATGTTGTGATTTTAAAAGATGAAGTCCTAGTTTGACAGTGTTTCAAGAACTAAATTTGCAGAAAAATGGCTGGCTAAAGAAAGACAAAATGGCTGTTACATGTGAAACATTTAACTATTTTTTGCTTTCTTCCTTGCTATATCACTGGTATCAGAGATTCTATTTCTCATGTCCCATCCACTTGAAACAGTACAGAATCTTGTTAGCTGGCACTCTTTCTTTTGAAGTAGGATACTTTTTTTGTAGATACCATTAAAACAGAAATGTAAATAAGTGACTTCTGTCACAGAGAACATCTTGAAACTTTGTTCTGAGATATTTTCAGGGAGGTGATAAATCCCTTTGGTCCCCAGATTGTGAGAATATGTACCTTCAGAACTAGAACCTGTCAAACACCTCTGAAGGGCTGGGACTCATTTCAGAAATCTGGTGAGGGATTCTGGCATTTCAGACTGCTTTCCTTGGGCTGAAAATCTTTGCTATTCATAAAATTGAAAACAAGCCTTTACAAAGTCTGTAAAAATTACTGGTTTTGGAAAAACACATTACTTTTAGAGATTTTTGAGACTTAGAATAAATCATTATTATAATTTATTTTAAACACAGCCATTTTATTAATACCTTAGTAAGTATGGGAAATTTATGAGTTCTGAGGAGGCCAATTATATAATGCCATTTCTAGCTAGCTGAATACTTTTTAAAAGTTCTCTATATATATATAACAATATAAAAACATACAGCTATTTTAGGTTCTAGAAAAACAGTAGAAAAAAATTAATGTTGAAAAAAAATGGACATATTATATGGACGCTAGCGTCCTTGAGTACTTGAAATTAATTTCTTCATTTGTTTGTTTGGGTTTTTTTTAATAAGAAGTTTGTCTGGAAAATGAAGACTACTATAAGGAGCAATTTGGTGACAGCTTTGAGGCCATTTGGAGCAGGTATGCCCAGCACATACTACCAGATGATACACCTGGAGCTAAAAGATGTTGTGCATACCCATAGCCTGAATACATTGCTGAAAGTGTTAGCTCTTTCTAGGTTCAACAGACCTATAATAACCATCTGGTCTCCTTTCTTTTTCTTTTTTTTTTCTCTCTCTTTTTTTTTTCTTTTTTTTTTTTTTTTTTTTTTAAATCAAGCAGCCTACAGTTTCTCCTACAAGAGCTCTTTTTCATTGTTATGGAGAGATGATTCTCGTCTCACACTGCAGTGTGACTGTAATTGCATTCCAGCAGTATTGAGAGCATTGGGCACAAAGGTCTGTTCATATCCCTATTTATTGTATAGATATTTTTACCAAAGTCATGTTTCTACCACTTTGTTAAAGGTCAGGTTTCAACACAAGGACTCTTCTATCCTACTGTCCATCACAGTTAATAATAAAGCAGATAAACAAGTCAAAATGCCTGCAGTATAAATGTACAAACATTGATTTCCATTTTATTGTCTGAAACACACACCTTCTTGTGATCCTTTGCTGCATTCTTTCATTGTACATGTTCTGTTAGATCAAACTTGTGGCCAGCAACCCAGTAGAAATCCAAAGTTTTCAGTTAATCAGTCAGTTACTCTACATAATTTTAATGTATCTATTTTAAAATATATTTTTTCAAGTAAACTTTACACTAATATTTTCAATATTTTTGGCTGAAAATTTCCTTTAAAAGAAATTAATTTAGACGGAGTGATTTTTCTATACTAAATTTTTTTACCATCATAAACTTTACTCAGCCTAGAATGAAAGAATAATCAAATTGCTGACATTTCATTTCCTAGGTTATTTTATGGAATAAAATAACCTCGGAAATGAAATGTCAGCATGAAACCATGTTCCCTGTTGTAGTTTTCTAAATATTGCTGTAAAGATTATGCACAACCATGTTAATAGACAAGCCCTTCTGGCCTTGCTTACTTAGGATGTCAAACAAGAAAAGTTCATATACTACCTACACTGATGTGGTGACTATGTCAGTGGACCAGGAAGGGGCTACAGACATCCTTTATTTGGACTTCTCTTAGACCTTTGACACAATTCCCCACATATAAACTGGGGAGAGATGGATGCAATAGGTAGACTGATGGAAAAGGAATTGGTTGGACAGCTGTGTCCAGAGGGTAGTGGTCAATGGCCAAGGGTCCCAGTGGACATCAGTGACAAGTGGTGTCCCTCAGGGGCCTGTATGGGACCAGTTACTCATATCAGGCATCAGGATCAAGTGCACCCGCAGAAAATTTTTAGATGACACCGAGCTGAGTGGTGCAAATGACAAACCTGAAGGATGGGATGTCATCCAAAGGGACCTGGAAAATCTTGACAAGTGGGCCCATGGGAATCTCATGAGGTTTAACAAGGCCAAGTGCAAGGTGCTGCACCTGGGTCAGGACAATCCCCAGTACCAGCACAGGCTGGGGGATGAGCAGATGGAGAGCAGCCCTGTGAGAAGGACTTGGGGGTGCTGTGGGTGAGAGGCTGGACATGACCCAGCCATGGGCACTGCCAGCCCAGAAAGCCAAACGTGTCCTGGGCTGCATCCAGAGCAGCGTGGGCAGCAGGGGAGGGAGGGGATTCTGCCCCTCTGCTCTGCTCTGCTCTGGTGAGACCCCACTGGAACCCTGCATCCAGCTCTGGGCTCCCAGCAAAGGAAGGACATGGAACTGTTGGAGTGAGTCCAGAGGAGGCCACCAAGGTGATAAGAGGGATGGAGCACATCTCTGATGAGGGAAGTCTGAGAGAATTGGGATTGCTCACCCTTTAAGAGAAGATTTTGGGGTGACCTAATTGTGGCCTTCCAGCACCTGAAGAGAGCCTACAAGAAAGATGCAGAGACACTTCTTACAAGAGCAGGTAGTGACAGGACAAGGGAGAATGGATTCAAACAGGAAAAGAATAGGTTTAGATTAGATGTTAGAAAGTAATTCTTTACTGTGAGAGTTGTGAGGCAGTGGAAGTGGTTACCTGGAAACGGTGTGGATGCTCTGTCCCTGGAAATGTTCCAGGTCAGGCTTGGGGACTCTGAGAAACAGGATCTAGTGAAAGATGTTCCCGTCCATGACAATGGGATTGGACTTAGATGATCTCCAAAGTCCTTTGAAACTCAAACCATACCATAATTCTATGATTCTCCCTATCCACTCCCTAGCCCAACCCCTGGAAAAAGCTCTTTTTGCCTAATGATATAGTAAGCATACTGCCTTCTGAAAGGTTGGAATACAACTTCTGATGACACAAAACAAATGTGCAATCTTGGAATTTTTTTGGCAAACACACAGGAGTTTTTCTGAGTCATACAGTATTACATACTGAAGAATTTGCTTCTAAGTCTTGAGACAACTTGTACAAAAGGTAATGTAAGAAAGGCACAAAAATCACCTCCTTTTCTTGTTGAAACTATTCTAAGAAATACCTAGTCTCTATGTATTTTTAAAAAGTCTGCTTAGATAGTTAGAGACTCTTGTGCCATCTCAACTTTAAATAACTAGAGAAGCATATACTTACCATATTAGATCATGCTCAAGAAAGAAAGCAATTCTTGTTGTGCAAAACCAAGCTATATCTCTCATTTTAGACAGAAAAACTAACTTTGTTACAGGGGCTGACATTCTGAAGTGCTAAGTAACTTACATATAGCATGGACATCCACTGTCTACCAGCCACTGAGGAGACTAAATGTTATATGTGTATCTTGCAAACATCTACTGAATTTCAAAATCAGGGAGAATTCATTAAGGAAAAAAAAAAAGGAAAAAAAATTACCCTCTCCAAAAAACCAAAAGATTTTCAAAAACCACATTTTCAATGTGTTTGAAAAAAAAATTCAAAGTCAGTCTTTCCTATAATATATCAACATTTCCCTTTTAGTCAGGAAAAGTATTTTTACAAATCCTTTTTAAAATTAAAAGGAATTGAGCTACTAACTCTGGAGGCCCATAAATATTCTAATTGAATTCTAGAACTGCCTAACCCGAAAAAAGACCAATATGCTGGGGGTCCAGGAAGAAGGAAATTGTTTCCTTAAACATATTTTATCTTTCACACTGGTGTAGTAATTCTGTCCCTTGCCTACTAATGACCCACAGATTTCTTTTTAATAATAAACCAGTATGTGGACTATTCTGAACAATGGAGACAGGAAGCACAAAATTTTTTAAACATTGCAAAAACAAGCCCAAGACTTTTTGTTATTCATTTTCTCTACTTCTGCTAATCCAAGTTTTGCAGAGAACTAATTATTGCATGTTGACTGACTTGAGCTTTGGAGCAATGACCCTCTTAGGTTCTTCAGTTGTAGCAGGCATCTCTGTATGAGGGGAAAAAAAAAAATCAAGCTTGCAACATTACTGAGAATTGAATGTATATAATTAAGTTATTTACAGACCTGGCATGCAGATTTTACTTCATGCCAGCCAAACACAGATCCAGTTGAACTCCTAATAGCATCCAGAAAACATGATTAAACACCTGATTTTCCTTTCTCAAGTACCACAGAAATGTTGGTTTCTATGAAAATTATAAATTTTAGAAGACTGCATAAAACAGAACAATGCTGATTCTGCTGCCCAGGAGGGAATATCATTCTTTAATCTAGAACTTCTTTTAAGATTCAGTTTATTATCCATGGAAAAAAGATGACAGAATAATAATCTGCATAAGTAGCAATACCTATTTGCACTCCAAACAAACACTAAAAGACCACTAGACAGCTTCTCTCCAATAACAACCAAGACTTTTGTTAAGTATTAGCTACTCACTTCCAAAGTAGGTCTGATCCATGAATTAAGCCTATGGGTCTTAAAGTGACGAGTCATTATGTGACAAGTAGGAAAAGCTTTTTGCTATTTCAGGGTGAAATAATTCACTGTAATCAGTTCATGACTTTTTCAGTTTGTCAGAATAAAAGGTTTGTCAGCTAGCACTTGGATTTATGCATCAAGTTGAAGAAAAAAAATTCTTGAAAGCTTAGTCTGTTCTCTCCTGTCTCCTCTCTCCTATATATTGTTTCAAGCATTTCGAGGAAAATTGAAGTAGTCCTAGCTTTCCCTCTTGCCTTTGCCATTCCATATTTAGCTTCTCTTTGGGGAAAAAATAAATAAGCCATTGCTCTAAAAATATTACTTAAAAATATTGAAAAAGGCAATACAGTGTTTGTCAGCAGAGAGGGCAACTTTTGTGTGGGTTTCTCAACCCACCAATTCTTAACAACTCAGGAACATCCTAACCTCCCCCTGTGGATGTTGGCAAGTTAGGTTCTGACTGACTTCCCACAGCTCTAGGATAGCAACAAAGTTGTGGTTTTATGTATCTATGTATTTCAAAATTTGTTTTGCTCATATGGTAGTCCATACACTGTAATTAACAAATGAAATTGAAAAAAAAGGAAACCCAGACTCCTTGATGGTATATAATTTTATGGTTTCATATATTAGTGTGTTTTATTTATTTGTCTTGATTCCTTTTCATCAAAACATTGTTATCTCAGATAGTCTAGACAGGATTTGACTTAGTGTACCTGAGAAAAAAATATTAATTCTGTTTTGGTTTTACTACATAGGACTTCTGTATTTCTGGTGGTCTTTTGAGATACCCTTGAGCTCCCTAAGACCTTCTTATAGATAAACCATTGCATTTTAAGTATCTATTAAAAGCCAAAATATTAAACAAGGGAAATTTTCTTTTTTTTAGAGGAGAGTGTTTGCTGTTGAAGTCAGCAACTTACTGATCTTTGAATGAAACAGAAGATTGCTGTAATATCACTAGGACTCTGCCTGTACTGCCTCAAAGGTCATCCCATTTACTGTCAGCTACTCCAGCACTTGAGCAAAAGAGCATGAGAAAACAATAGTGAAGGTCTAAATGACCCAATAGGAATTTAATATTGAAGTTTGCTACAGCTGAGCCCATTGTCCTGGGGTGACTTTATAATGCTTGTATCCCCAAATCGTCTGTTCTCTCTATGCTGGATGTTGTACTCTGTGCCTTGAAGACTGCCAGAGAGCGAGGGCGGGCAGGAGCAGCAGCACAAGTTGTTATCAGAGACTGCCCTCACTCCCCCACACGCGGCCTTGTGTGTGCTGTGCTGCCTGGGCACGGACGGGAGCTGAACAGGGTGCTTCTGCTTGTTAGCTAGTGTAGTTAGGTGAGACAAAGGGGCTTTCCCTGGACTGCTTTTTCCATCCGTTCTTTTGGAGCTGTTCGAACCTGCTCTGCCCAGAGACCTGAGGAAGCACCGA
>VWZP01000973.1:57280-151670 GCA_013396995.1 Dicaeum eximium | reverse complement strand
CCCCAGCTCCCTCAGCTGCTCCTCATAAGACTTACCCTCTAGACTCTTTCCCAGATCCATTGCCTGTCTCTGGACAGGCTCCAGCACCTCAGTGCCTTTCCAGTAGCGAGGGGCCCAGAACTGGATGCAGCACTCCAGGTGTGGCCTCTCCAGTGCCAAGTACAGGGGGACAATCCCTGCCCTGGTCCTGCTGGCCACACTATTGCTGATACAGGCCAAAATGCCATTGGCCTTCCTGGCCACCTGGGCCCAGCTGAACTTGTGCTTAGCTGCTGTTGACCACAACCCCCTGGTCTTTTTCCGCAAAGCAACTTTCCTGCCACTCTGCTCCCAGCCTGTAGAGCTGCCTGGGGTTGTTGTGACCTAGGGGCAGGACCTGGCACTGGCTTTGTTGACCCTCATTTAATTGGTCTCAGCCCATCAGTCCAGCCTGTCGAGATCCCTCTGCAGAGCCTTTACTACCCTCCAGCACATCAACACTCCTGCCCAACATGAGGTCAGCTGCAAACTGACTGAGGAGCACTTCAGCCCCAAAAAATTCAAGCTGAACAAATAAAATGCTGTGGTTATACTGGTCCTGGTTATACTATTGCTCAGCCTGGTCAGTGATACAGTTATGTATAACAACACTCTTGTGATTCCATTTTTATTTTGCATATAGTGCTAAAGAGATTAATATTATAAAGGATGCCACACTAACTGATGCCACAGTAAATGCAAATGTACTTGGGCAGCTGCCAGTACCAGCAAACATCATTCAGGGCAAAAGACTATCAACTGAACACAAGGTGAAGGGTTTATGTTTTCAGTATATTTCAAAATCAATTACAGTGAGCTAATTATACGCAGTGCTTTGAGGTTTGCTCTTGAAAAATGTAAATTCCTCTTAGGATCTAATAAGTAACAAATAGTACAATATCTACTTTATATACATAGTCTAGAAGCATTAGCAAGGCAGACTGCAATAAAATCAGGGATCTTGAATTTTATTAGCTATTTTAATGTAAGTAAAATATAGAGTTCCGCTAATGTCGTAACACTTTATTGTTGTTATTATTGATGATGACAGTGATGACATTAACCTCTTTACCCAGTGAGGTTTTATTTTCACTACTGTTACTACAATAAATAAATCATTGTCTAAAGCCAAAAAACAATCTTGAACACAAATTTTTCTGCCAATTCTAACCTCTTGATAAATACATATATATATATATGTGAAGTACAAGTTTTAAAATATATATTTTAATCATAGATGTATTTATGTTCATATTGTATGCTTTTTTGTTATTCATAATCTAAAGGACAATATCCACCAGGTAGCTGCGAATTTGAAAGAACAATTTTGGCAGCTATTAAACACCTAGAAGCCAGGTAACCCTCAAAGTTTTTTCAGCTATTTAATTTGAACACTTTCTTTTCAACATTGAAATCTCCACAGCATATTTATCCAATCTACAAGACTGCCTAGAAACATGTCTCACAGGTGAGGACAGTTCTGAATTTATTTAACAGTCAAGACTCATCCTTATTCATAAATGAGCTGTGATGCTCCAATCTGTATTTGCTGCACCCTTGGCATGTCAGGGACAAATCCCTTACCATCCAGATACGTCTTGCTTCAGAAACAGGTTAGTGAAAGGTAGCAGTAGAAAGCGTTGATGATGCTCAATTTCTAATGGTGAGAAGCACAGCATTTAAAGGCAATATAAAATCAGCTACAAAACAGCAACAGGGTACAAGCACATAGATTTCATCTTGCACTGAAAGCCAGTCCCTCTTTCACAAAAAGTCCACCTTTTGCACTTTGAGCACAGTTGCATCTCTTCAGCACGTGATGTGGATGGCATCCTGGCCTATGGCACTCTCTCTCAAGAGGCTTTAAATCCCATATCTGGAATATAACTGATTTCCTGAGCTCTGTAATTCAAGCCTATCATATAACAGAAAAGAACAAACCCCCTCTTTTCAGACCTGTGTGGTTTTGAAAGCAAGTTTGAACATGGAAAGGATTTCAGGTTCTTGATGTGGAATAGACAATGATCTATAACATTCCTTTGCTCCACACTTTTCCTTTTGGCTGTCTCTAGTCAGAAAAATGCCAACAGCACTGGATTTGTTTAGCAGGTTATTTTAAAATCTGTTAGAATGTGTCTAATATACTTGGCATTATTCTACTGAGAGTTTTAACACTTCACTCCAGACCTTCACGATGGCAACAAGATAATTCAAAGTTCAGCTCCTCTGCATCTGCTGTTTCTGCAATTTACTGTGCAAATTGCTTAAGATTACATAGTAAATATGAGGCTGAATTCGATATTTAAGCTCTGATTCTCAAATCAGTCCTTTAGACATAAGCCAGTTCTACCCATGTAAAGAAACTGATTGAGAACTTATATAAAGATGGAATTAATCTACATCAGTCAGTATTTGCTTTGAGCACAGGCAAAAAAACAATTATATTTTCCATGTAGCTATCACTCACATACATAGAAATAAAAGCATACAGAACAAAAGTATTTTTCAAACACTGCAATGATTCTTTTTAATGATAAGTAAATAAAAACATCTCTAGCTTCATAAACTGTTATTAGAGGGCAGGATTTAGCATGTAGAGCCCATAGATGTCAGCTGGAGTTGTACAGAGAAAAAACAAGAATTACAATAAAGGCATCTGACCGGTGAGACAGAGCAATGCTTCCTGCACTGTGGCCCAGGGAGCACAATGAACAGTCTGTAAAGCCAGTTCTGTCATACCAAGGAGGCATCTGTCACTGTCCTAGCAGAGATATGTTATGCAGCAATAGTCAGGCCACAATTCTGTCATGCAACCTGGAGCATTTCTTCAATTAGCTAAACAACCTAAGTCAGGCACGAGCACTGTACTGAAACCTGCATGACTGCATCCTGACTGTTGAGCTTGCTTCAGTGCTTGCTCTGACAGATGCAGAGCTCAGCAGCTAAAGTGAGAGTCAGAGGGGAGGTTCAGGAGGACAAAAGTCTTTTTGGTTGCCTGGCATTTACTATCAGACAAGCTGGAAGAGCACACCTTGCACCTCTGGCCCACAAAGCACACTAGCTGAAGTACAAGTCACTGCTCCTTCCTCTTCACAGCCAAGCTGAAGAGCCAAACACATGGTATCAGTTCAGGAGGGTGCATCAGTTTTGTACAGAAGTGGGCAAGGAAGGAGGCAGTATGCAAAGAAACACCTCCTCCAGCCAGAGAGGCTGCAGGGAGGCCCCTTGCACTCCATGATTGCAGAGTTTATCAGCGAGTGAAAGAACTGCCACCAGGTTTCCAGGTAAGCAGGAATGAAAGCGAGTAAAAGTTTACCTGCCCTAAGTTTTCCCAAGAATTTTCTGACTCATAGGTCAGCCCAACACCCATACAGGCACACCAGTGTTTTGCAGATCCCTACCTCAACAGTATCCCTTCCTGGCAGGAAGAATAGAAACCACCTCTTCCTCTGACTATAGCAGCAAATTCTAATTTCACCACTCATTTTCTGACGCAAGCTGAGATCAAGTAAAACATTCTACTGCTGCACTTCACAATTGAAATCACAGAGAAACCAAAAGCAAATTTGCTGAATGAGACAGCAACCTGAAAGCAGTTGGAGATTCCTTGCTATTTTGGGGACACAAAACAAGTTCCCATTTCTCAATAGATCACTAATTCTCCAATATATGGATCTACAGTTACTTAACAGCAAGAAGATGGTGTATTTTCTTTAAAGGGAGTTGATTTTTGAAATGTTACCAAAAAAAGAAAGTTAACTTCTTTTTTAGGTCTGAACTTTGAAACCTACACGTAAAATTTGCTTTTAGGCACATTCAACCTTTGTGTTGTTTTTCCTTTAAAACCAGTGATAAACCTGTGTTCATGTATGTCTCTGTCCAGAATGTATATATCTATATAAATACCTGCATAGAGTGAGAGTCGCTGAATGTTTTGGGGCAGGGGGGTTGCACATGGGCATTTGTGCATGCATGAAAGGCCCATGTTTGAGGCAAGGGGTTGGGAACAAATGATGGGCTACAGAAGGATCCATGTCTGACTATTCTGCCAGAGAACATCAGAGATCTGATTTGTGTCGATTATTTCTTCCATTTTTCTCCTAGCCATACAGTGAAACTTTGCACCTGTTCTCACAACTATCTCTGGTCTTTGGATCTCACCAGTTATCTTGTTGGTTGATAGGAAGATGTGACAGCCCAACCTTCACAGGTCCCTTGGTTACTCTTGAAGTTCCATCCTGCAGATAGGATCTCAGGAGGAGAGTTCTTTGAAAAGATATCCAAAGAATTTCAGTATACTAGAGAACATTATTTAAGATGAAAACAGTCTTGAATATATTTCTCTGTGCTGCAGTACTCTTCACAGGGTAAGTGGCCGAAGCAAAGAACCATCTTTGCTGCTGTTTAAAATTTACAGAGGAAGCAAGTAGATAGATATAGGTAATCTCAAGCTTTCAGGGAAAAGAAAAAATGCTTGTAAGAAGCTTTTTTTTTTGAGGAAAAGAATTTAAAAGTTTTTTCATTATTCTATGTGCATAGTTGTTCTTTGGTTAAATGTATTTTTAAATTCATAGTTTTGTGTTATGGTTCTACCTGGATCAAAGACTAATAACTATCAAGATCTTGCTCTTATTACTCTGCATACATATACAGAGATAAAAAGTTCATTTATAAAGATGATGCTTTCTTCTTAGCATTAGGATATCAGAGTGTCTCATCTGTATGGGCACAGCATTCTCCCTATTAATTAACATGGTTAAGGATGACTTGTCAAGGTGGTACAAGCTCCCTATCTCATTACTTAGCAGCCCCATTCTTTAAAGAATAATAATTATCTCCATTTACTATACACTTTACAACTATTGAACATGGCTTTCAAAAAGACATTTTAAAAAAGCATTACTTTCAGCTTATGGCTTGTAAACAAATGATCAAAAATTCTGAAACTGGTTTACATGTTGAAGTAAAAAAAACCAAATATTGTCAGATCTGATCTGAAATATAGTAACTTAGCATGTAAGCAGCAAATCTTGTGGAATTTGTTGGTATCTATGTAGAATTATGTTACCACCAAGATCAAGATAAATTTTATATGTTCCTTTTCTAGAAGGAAACCACCCTTCTTATTAGCTCCTCATATTTTATTCCTCACAGTCTGCCTTTAAAAGTACTATGTAAACAGTCTTTTGTTGTTGTTGTTGTTGTTGTCGTTGTTGTTGTTGTTGGGTTTCGGGATTTTTTGTTCCCCCTGAGACAAATCCAACCTCATTCTCTTTTGTTGACGTACAGTATTTGAGTAGGAAAAACATGTAAATGGTATTAATTATATCCAACATCTGACTTATACATCTAGCCCCACAGGCTTTCTTGTGGGTGCAAGTGGCAGTGTGGCAGAAAGGAGGGCAGTGGTTCGTGCCTGAAAGCCCAGATGGAGATCAGTGAATCTCTCAGGGGTTTGTGTCACGACCCATAAATGTGTAATACCTTGATTGGTGAGTTAGACAGCAGAATTGAGTGCACTCTCAGGAAGTTTGCAGAAGATACAAGCTGAGTGGTAGGGTTATCATGTCTTAGGGGTCAGATGTCATCCAGAGGGACCTGGAAAAGCTTGAGACTTAGGTCCATGGGAATCTCATGAGGTTTTACAAGACCAAGTGGAAGGTGCTGCAACTGGCCTGTGGCAACCATTGGTGACAGCACAGGCTGGGAAATGAACAGATCAAGGCAACCCTAGGGAGAAGGATTTGGGAGTGCTGGGGGATGTGGCTGGACATGACCCTCAATGAGCACTCCCAGCTCAGAAAGCCAAACATGTCCTGGGCTGCATCCAAAGCAGTGTCACAAAGAACATGACTCTCCTCCTCTGCTCCACTCTGGTGAGATCTCAGCTGGAGTGTTGCATCCAGCTCTGGTGCCCTCAAATAATGAAGGACATGAATCTCTTGGAGTGAGTCCAGAGGAGGCCATGAAGAGGATTAGAGGGGGAGCCTGGAGAAGAGAATTCTCTGGGGAAGTCTTACAGCAGCCTTCCAGTACTTAAAGGANTGAGTGCACTCTCAGGAAGTTTGCAGAAGATACAAGCTGAGTGGTAGGGTTATCATGTCTTAGGGGTCAGATGTCATCCAGAGGGACCTGGAAAAGCTTGAGACTTAGGTCCATGGGAATCTCATGAGGTTTTACAAGACCAAGTGGAAGGTGCTGCAACTGGCCTGTGGCAACCATTGGTGACAGCACAGGCTGGGAAATGAACAGATCAAGGCAACCCTAGGGAGAAGGATTTGGGAGTGCTGGGGGATGTGGCTGGACATGACCCTCAATGAGCACTCCCAGCTCAGAAAGCCAAACATGTCCTGGGCTGCATCCAAAGCAGTGTCACAAAGAACATGACTCTCCTCCTCTGCTCCACTCTGGTGAGATCTCAGCTGGAGTGTTGCATCCAGCTCTGGTGCCCTCAAATAATGAAGGACATGAATCTCTTGGAGTGAGTCCAGAGGAGGCCATGAAGAGGATTAGAGGGGGAGCCTGGAGAAGAGAATTCTCTGGGGAAGTCTTACAGCAGCCTTCCAGTACTTAAAGGAGGCCTGTAAGAAAAATGGAGACAAACATTGCAGTGGTGTCCGTAGCAATACAACAAAGGGTAGTGGTTTTAAAGTGTTAGATCAGTGGATCCCACCTTGATATAAGGAAGAAATTTTTAATGTTGTGTGTTGTAAAACACTGGAACAGGCTGCCCAGAGAGGCTGTAGATTCCCATCCTTGGAAACATCCAAGGTCGAATTGCACAGGGCTCTGAGCAACTTGGTCTGGTTGAAAACTTCCCTGCTCATTGTAAGGGAGGTTGGACCACATGACCTTTAAATGCCCCTTCCAACTCAAACTATTCTATCATTCTATCATCCTAGCATCCTAGCATTCTATGACAGTGCCTGAAAAATTAAGTTTCTGATATTAAATGTATTCTCCTGTACTTTCTTTGCACCCAGACATGACCACCACTTTCTATTCAAAAATATATTTAAGCATTCACTTTAGGCAGAACTCATGCAAGTGTTCCTTGCATCACAACCTCTCTCTGAAACTGGCTAATTTCTGCATATAAAGCTATGGTACATGTTACTGTGGCTGACATAATATCTTTTTTCTTTCGTTTGGGGGTTTTTTTGGTGGTTTTTTGGTTTTTGGTTTTTGGTGGGTTTTGGTTGTTTGTTTTTTTTTGTCACAAGAGCAAGTAAATTATTTTACTCTCCAAATAAGAATTGAAGCAAAAAGCATTTCCCTTAACCTTTCTGGAAACATTTTGCTTCTAAAGATGAAAGTTTAACAAGATCCTGGTTGTCTGAAAAAAACACAGCATTAGAATAAAACAAATTATGTAAATCTATCTCTATTTAAAGATGACCTCAATTTTCCTCTAAAACTGTACATCTGTATAACAATTGTCAAAGAAAGCAGAAGAAATTAACTTATGAAAAACTACTTTTACATCTTTTGACCAGAAAGATGCATCAGGTTAAATTGACAAGGTCACATTTCAATTATTTTCTGCTCTCATCCCTGATTAGGACTCTGGAATGAACATTCTGACTCTGAAACAATTCTTGGCACTGTAACTAGGAAGTTCTTCCCATGCCCTTCCTTGCAGCTTGCATTATCCACTTCTCAAACTGAATGTCAAGCCTCCAAAAGACCCTCATCCATCAATGTCCTTGCTTTCTAGATTTCAAAAGCTCCTGAAGTTAATGAAAATATTCTCTGCAGGTATTGGGAGTAGTTCACCAACTCTGCAGGAGCAAGAATGTAAGCAGCAATAAGTTTATCTGCTGGAAAGAAGTCTGCAAGAGTGACGTTTTATTCTTCTAAACTTTCCTGATGTGTTATATGCATGGATTTCTACACTTTTTTCAGTAAAATCTTTCCTAGACATCACCTCATGTGAAAAGATACAAGAGTAGAAAAAACTTGATTCTGAGTTATAGCATAGTAATTTCAAATTAGGGATCCTACAGAGCCTGTAGTACCTCTGAATTGGAAATCCTGGCTACAGACATCCCTTTAACAGAGTAGAGGCTATTTTCAGAGCCAGCTTGCAGTTCCATGGAAGTCATTGAATCATTTAGCATCGTTCAGATCACTACAGACATCCCTTTAACAGAGTAGAGGCTATTTTCAGAGCCAGCTTGCAGTTCCATGGAAGTCATTGAGTCATTCAGCATCGTTCAGATCATTGCTGAGTGTGTTTCAGGTCTTCCACCAAATATTGGTTACTCATTTGTCCACACACACACACACACACGCACACACACACACACACACACACACACACACATATTTTAGTATCTGTCCAACTTAAATTGCCACATCTTCAGGATGTATTTTCATTGTTGACAGTGAAATCCTTAGTACTGCTTCATCATTGAATGATACAAAGGAAGATTTATATCTTTGGGTGTTTTTTATTTTATTGTTTGATTGTAATAAGATGAATTGAACAAAAACCGTACAAGTATCTTGAAACAGCTCCTCTGTGGGTCCTAGTTCTTCTGGGGAAATTTTAACAACCCTTAACTTGGATTCATAAACATGACATGAATACTGGCAGAAGCCTTAGCTGCATTGACCAAGAGGTATGAAGAGGACATGCATAAGAATTATGGCCTTGGATTTATGGAGAGCACCTTGTTCAGGGTAGATGAGATGCTGTGAGAGACTGCCCTGAAGTTATTTTGTGAAGGGACCAAGGACAGGTGGTTTATTTTAAAGACCAGCTCTTCAAAACAAAAGAAGCACAGTAGTGCTCTTTTTTGATGACCTGTATTTCTTACATTTCTTACAGTTCATCTTTATGTTAAGGAAGTAGTGGTTTCATCACTCTAAAACAGTTTTAAAATATTATGTACTATAATTACATTGTGAGAATTAAAAGGCAGTGTTAGTACAGATTTTGTTGTTGCATTAAGATTATATTACTCTTCATTTAGTACACAAATTCAGAACACAACTTTATGTTTATCTTTTCCCGGGTGTGCTATGTGTCAGTTCCAGAAATTTCAGAGATGAGATTCTTGCCAAATTCAAACCACAGCACACAAAACAGGCAGTGTAAACCAGAGTTTATGTGGCCCCCCTCAGTTCTGATGAGTAAATACACCCACCCCATTTAGTTCTGCAAACATGTTAATAATCTAAGAGTCAGTTGAATTGAAATGGGGAACTTCTGTTATCAGGAAGTACACCAACACCATTTATAATCAAACACTTCAACCTGCCAAAACATGTATGGGGGACACATTGATAGACAAACACCAAAGAGAGCAACTCAAAGGGAATTATATCTGCAGAATACTGAAAAGAATTCTTATGGTGTAAGAAACATTCACCCTACATTTTTCTTAGTAAATCTGTATACTAAGATACTTAGTATACTAAGTATACTATTATACTAATCTGATTTATAATCCCACTTTTTGCACAAAACGGTGGGCAAGAAGCCTAGACATAGGCGTATGTTTATTTTAAAAAAAAACAAACAAAACAAAACAAAGCAAAACAAAACAAAACAAAACAAAAAACAAACAAAAAACAAAACCCGAACCAAACCAAAATAATAACATCAAAACCCCCCAAACCAGAAATTCTTCTGTAAAGAATTATTTTTAGAAAATCTAGCCATAACAGTTCTACTTTGAATGTTTATGCTATCTATCTGCCCCTTGTCTTCTTTTCCCTTTCAGAGACTTGCTATTATTGATGATTTGGTATATTATTCTTTATTGTCTAAAAATCAAAATTGTTCAAGCACTGAAGTCTAAAGCTGCATGAAATATGACTGCTTGAAACCCCTGAGGTTAGAATAGCATGAGAGATTCATCTGAAAACAAAGACCAGCAAATATTATAACTTGCCCCAGGATAGAGTAACATTTGCTACCAATTAGTAGACTTCGTTGGAAATTTTTGCATAATTTTGCCTACAAGCCAAACTGTGGGTTCCTATAAGATGATGTAAGAGAACTGTTTTTCCCTTCTAGGGAAATTCGGTATCCTGCTATAAAAGCTTAGAGCTATCTTCAACAAAACTGCTAATTCTCCTGTTGCCTCCCAAAAAGATGTGGAGGGACAGCAACTCCACTGGTTTGTCTTTTTTGTTTGGGTGCTTCTCCATGTCTACACAGAGAGCCTACGCCATTTCCAGTGCTGTACAGTCCTATTTTTTCTTGCCATCTGGCCACTTCTGTTCTGTGATTTTATTAAGTCAAATAGATACAAAAGTATGCAGAAAAACACAAGAGCAAGTTAGAATCCTCCTGACATGGTAAATACTGATGTTGGTATAATTACTTGCTTCTCTACAAAGAATAAAACTGGATAAGCACTAGGTCATATTTCCAGACCCAAAAGCTCATTATGTTGGCATGGATGCACCAGCAGGGTCTTAGTTGATGTTATGGCTGAGTTAAAGCAGAAAAATCCTTATACAGAATCAAGTGTCTGCCAAAAATGTAACACAGACTTCAGAGAATAGGCAGCTGGAAGAATCAGGATAAGAATCACAGATTTGTTTAGGTTGAAGAAGACCTTTAAGCTCATCAAGTCCAATCATTAACCCAGCTCTAGCAAGTCCCCCATTAAACCATGTCCCTAGATGCTGCATCTACACATCTTTTAAATTCCTCTAGGGGTGGTGACAGAAGCACTTCCCTGGGCAGCCCTTCCAGAGCTTAGATACATTCAGATGTTTTACATAAAAATAGTAACCTTATCCATCCCTTTTTTGCCTTTTTTATAGCACAACATAGCAAATGCAAATGAGAGACTACATATGGACACTGCATATAAAGACAGAAAAAGTAGTGTAAGTATTATATCACATTTGCTTTTTAAAGTAAACCCTTTAGCATCTCATGCAAAATAATTTGTATAGTTTCTCAGTTCTCAAGTGTTGTAGAACCAATAACAACTACGCTTTCCTAATTTGCTCTGCTCTTCCCGCCATCAGAGCTTTTCTTTTCTTATTAAGAATTAAATATAGAAAGAAAAAAGGCATACTGCTTGTTAAACTGTGGGAACCACTAGGCATCTTCATATTTCCTGCCATAATATTCTGAAGTTTGTCGGGCTGAGCCAGGATTAGCTGCTCACTGATACACTTCAGTGCTTTTTTGACATGAGACATTACAACAATTTCTTCAAACAAGATGGATTGTGCTAGCCCTTAGTAAGATGCCATTACATTTAGCCATGTCATTATTCTATGCATAATATTGTGATGAGTTACCACAAATGGAATTGCAAACAAAAACATAGTGGGTTTTTTTTTCCCCTTTAGCTTTCTGTCCTTCCCATACATTCGTACACCAAAATATCTGCTTTAGAGAAGACAGCAGGTTTGATTTTATCCAGACCCCATTTCACCTGAAATGCTGCTATGACTATAGCAGTTTTTATTCTCATTCCCCCTGCCAAAATGCCAGTGACAAGATTTGCTGCTGCCTGATGTCTGTGCCTGAACTAGATCTCTTTCTGCTTGGAAACTAAGCTAGCAGTAAGGAGAACATTTAAACCAATCTGGTAAGCACAGAGGTTAGCTGGGATTGGTATGTGTTACTGACAGGGATCTGAGCACGGGCGTGAAGGAGTCAGGGTATTCCTCACACAAGTGCTCCAGGAGGCTGCAGCCTACCCAGCTGTACAACAAGCCAGGACTGCAGGGCAGGAGGTGGCACTTTACCTGAAGTGATAGGTCAGGTTTGGAAAAAACAGTGGCTCAGATGACGCTACCCTGTGATTCCCCCTGAAGTCATCTACAGGCTTGCAGGCACAACTAATTCCACCACAACTGGATGGTGACAGATGTTACCAAGAGGGAGGTCAGAGGAGAGAGATTTAATTGTTTTCAGCACTACCATACCTCTTCAAGAGCTAGTTATATTTACCATTTCCAAGATACTGAAATTCACATTTAAAAGAAAATGTAGCCTAAGTGTTGCTGTTTTGGCAAACACTAAATAATTACAATATTGAAATCTTTTTTCAAGCAGCCTGCAATGCATGTTGCCTTAAGAAAAAAAAAGGAATTAACCTCAGCATTTAAATATAGTGACTAGCAGCTGCCACAATCAGATGTTTCTAATTTTGTCATTGCAGACTGTACAGAGTGGTATTTTTGCAATCTAAAAATATAATTTTATAGAATGGCAGCTGAGAATAGGTTTTCAGAATGGTAAATATACCTGCATGTCTAATTTGTATGCAAAATTTTCACAGAAGCCTGTACAAATATAGTAAATACGCATACAAATTTGAGTATAACTATACATTTGTGTAATTCTGGCAAGCAGAATGTCATAATTATATGAATATTTCCGTAGCAATCACTATAGTTGCAAGAAGCAGAACATGAAATATATAAGAAACTCTCTTCTTTATTTTTTTTCTCCATGATCAAATTACTTTTCTCGTACTCTCATCTATCAGGATGAAAACATCCTCTTTGTTCAAAACAGGTCGCTTATTCAATGTATTCAGCTTTCTGTATATGTTGTATGCAGATGTAATACTAAAGTTTCTTTTTCTGAAAAGTGGGTTATACATTGTAAACTTATTAGGACCAGTCAGGAAATAATTCCCATAACCCATGATGATTCTTACAGATTTCAAAACACAAAGAACTTATTAAAGATAACATTTTCTTTAATCAAATGTTGATTCAAAACATTTGAATTTTATTTGAATCAAAATGTTTTGCCTATACAGAGTTTCATATACACGTTAATATGAGCTGTCAAATGAGTTTAAAAGCTCACTTTGTCCATTTTTCCTTTTCAGAATTTTGTTGTCTTATTAATGAATTCAAAGTTTCTATAATTTTCATTCCTATTTTTATAAAATTAACTCCACTGTACTGTAAGCATAAAAATGCTCACATCTAGTTTCCACTTTCCATCTTTCATATTTTAATGTAATTTAATATGTTTTAATTACTAAGTTAGGATAGATACAGATGCTAAGAATAGGAGACAGCCAAATATAAAGGGCTTTCCATCCCACTTGCATGCAGTATTATGTGAATAGTGTTCCTTTAGCTTCTAATCCTTAGACATTATTTCAAATCAGTCCATTCTCATAACACTTCTCTCAAATCTGAAGGAAGCAGTCAATTTGGCTTAAAAAATAACCAAAACACCTGAATAAAAAGCCTTTGAAAAATGGTGCTTTTATATTTGTAATCCTATAAAAAAAAATGGGGGCTGTTGTTTTTTGGGTTGGTTGGTTTCTTTCCACTTGAGGATGATGGAAAGAATGAAAATACAAATTTTACTAAATATCTTTCAAAGAAACCCTCCATTCTCCCGTCCTCTGAACCCTAACAAAATATATAGTGTAAAACTAAAGAGACAAAAACTAAAGGAAGAATAGAGCTTCCATGTATTACATATTTCTATGTACCATAAAACCTATGTTAGGTTTTTTCCTTTGGTTAAAAATTAATGTCCTGGAATTTTTACTGGATTTTTACTGTCCATTGTCAATTCAATGCATGTTTCATAAGCACGCCAGAATAGTACCTTCTAGTATACACACAAAGCAGGAGACACAGATTCAGTTCCTTGCTCTGCTGCTCAATAAAGGTCATACATCCTCATAAAAGTGTCAGGCTGTAGGTTACTGTGCACAGGACAGAGAAGGAGCTTGGCAGTCTAAACAACTGGACCAAAGCAGAGAGCATATTTTTAAAATTGCCTGACACCATTCCAGTTGCACTGGGTAATTAGAGCATGAATTTGAAGACCTATTTTATTTCATACTTTTAAAACATTAGATTCTTCCTCATGACTAAGCCTGATGTGTTAAATGCTGTACCTCATCGTCATTACTAGCCATGCCTAAAACATTGCAAGACGAAGCAGAACTTTGTGTGTGGACTGAGCTACTGTGGGTCTCAGTTTCAAACCCTCACCCTGGGATCTGGCTGGAATAAAGTTATGACAATAACTTTATTCAGAGCAGTCCATATAATGTTGTGGTTTGTGTTTGTGGCTTAAACAATGTCAGTAACACAGCAATGTTTTGCCTGTCCCTGTAAAGATCTCCCAAATTGCCAAATCTATCTCTCCTCGCTTGCCTCAAAAGTTAACAGGCTGCGGGTGGACAAGAGGCTGTGAGGGATCACAGACGGCCCCAAGGGACTAATACGTTCCACACCACTTGACATTCTGCTCACCAGTAACATCTGACAAAAAGGGGGAGAAAGGCGCACCATTCAGAGGTAGGACACCTATCTTCCCAAGTAATAGTTGCATGTGTTGAGGCCCTGCTTTCCAAGGCATGGCTGGACATCTGGCCAATGATGGGAAGTGGTGGATGAATTTCTCTTTTTGCTTTGGTTGCATGTGCAGCATTTACTTTTCTTATTTATCTGTCATTCTCTTGGTTCTTGAGATTTTTCACCTATGTCCTATTTTTCTCTCCATATTCTAGGAAAAGGGAGTCAGGAAGAGGCTGGGTGGATGTCTGGATACTGTCTGGAGCCCAACCACCAGAGTACCAGGACCAGGCTGGGCTCATGTAGCTATTCCAGACATGTTAAGATGCAGAAATGTACTCCAGTCAACCTTAGGTATGAATTTCATGACTTTATAATTCAGCAGCTGAATGAAGATTTCGACATTCTTTGTCTTGGACTTGAGATCAACTCACAAACATCAAATTGCAACACTCAGAACTCCCATTTCTTTTTAGTTTTAGCAGGGTGATTCTTGTACATTTGTCCTGCAAGGTACAAGCCTCAGGGCATTTAACAGTGAGAGGACAGACCCACAGTGAGGGTGGTGAAGAATAAAAAGTTGCCTAGAGGGGTGGTAGATGCCCCATCGCTGTAAACATTCAAGCTTAGGTTGGACAAGGCTCTGAGCAACCAGATCTAGTTGAAGTTGTCCCCAGTCATTGCAGGGGGGCCAACCTCTAAAGGTTCCTTCTAACCCAAACCACTCTATGATTCTGTAAGGTCAGCCTTATGTTTTGGATGACTAAGCCAGGCCTATGAAGAAGGATGAAATAGGAGATTGTTCTTTGTTCTTTGCTCAGCTTTCCTTCAACAGAGGCAGGAGGATTCTGTTCTGATTTATATTTGAACAAAATATAGTACCCACTGATTTGAAACATTGGTGGAGGGGTGGAAATTTGGTAGAGTTAGTTATTCAAGCTGATAAAAAAGAAAAAACATTATGATAAAAAAGATAAAAGCTAAAGGTGACATAGAAAGAGATGCCTTGGGAAAAGAAAGGTAGTGTGTTTTATTCTGATTTTCTTTCCCTTGTTTACCTCTTTTCTCCCCTAAGTTCTCTCTTTTTACTCTTAGCTTTGAGTTAATTTTCCCAAAAACTCATTTATGTGTCATTTTATATCTTTTTTATTTCCAACTAGCAGATTCCACTCACTTGGCACTGGTTTTTGGTTGCATCCCATCATCAGAATCTGTACGAGTCACCTCTCTGTGTGTTTTCTTTTGGTCTTTTATTTTTTATTTTTTAAAGATCTATTCCTTTACTTTTATATGATGCAGTTATATCTTGCAAAGCATTTAATAGCCCCTGGGGTGGTCAAGACTAACTACAGTGAAAAGGCTCTGTGTCTATTTCACATATTATTTTTATTTGTTTGTTTTCCTTGGTGAAAAAACCATTCCGTGCTGAGTACTGCAAGAACACAGTCTGTGCTCCTGGAGCTCAACACATTTTTTATGAATTATTGTATAAAAAGGCTGCATCATGTTGTTTATAGGTATACAATTTATAGCTTTCAGAAGTAATTAAGTAATGACAGGCCATACATGCCTAAAGGTTAAGTACATGTCCAAAGGTTAAGTAACTTTCATGATGTATTGTGCCATCGTTTTCTTTTGTTTTGATTTTACCTCTGAACTATCTCCATGTCCCTACTTGGTAACATGCAATCCTGCATTTGGAGAATTGTATTGAACATTACAAATACGTATGTAAGGAGCACAATTTTCTTTTATTATTTAATTAAAAATTAGAAGTATCTTTTTAATAGTCTCTGCCTATTACAAGCAACTACTCTTGTTCATGCCTCTTCACAGGTAACTAATTTAATATCATAATACATTTCAATCTGCTACTTTTTCAGTTTTCAGTCAAGAGTGATAGAAAAGCAAATCTTAAGACATACATCTGAATAAGGTCTCTTTATCTTAACATACATATATATTTAAGTTTTTTCTTTCATGTTTGCTAAATCATAGGATGAAGGAATGCAGACCCTGGAAAGATTCTAGTGAGCTGTTGTATAAGTCATTGAAAGGTCAAGTGGAACTTTTTCCTCCCCTTCAGGAAACAGCAGTCTGGGAAGTTTATGTCAAAAACCTTCTAAGATTTTCTAGTTTACATGGTTATTATCACATGTTATTATGCTGTGAAAGCAGGGCCTGTGTACCATGTGAAGTGACAGCTGCTGTGCAAACTGCAACTGTTATTTTTCAGTAACTAGGGTTTTTGGGGTTTTTTTTAACTCTCACAGTCCTTAAAACTCTTACATATCAAACCAAATTTAATTTCAAATACTTAAGAAACATATATTTTGGAAGCTTTTTGAAACAATAAGCTTTGATTTTTTTTTCCTCCTCAATGTAGATAACTAAAATTTTAACTACCTGAAAGGAAAATAGTGAATTTTTTCTTCATTGTAAGTTTTTGCTCTAAATACTTTGCATGAAATTTTTCCCTCACAAAGTACACTTTTAAAAAATTTATGGAGAAATTTGAAGTTTCACATTATTTCAGTTCAAACCTATTTAGATTTTACTCATATTTTTCCAAGTTTCATTCCTTTATGTTGCTTTCTGTATAGAAAGATTTTTTCCTATTTGTAAATGGGAAGTTATATGCTTTAATTTATTTTAAGTTATTTTTTCATAGATTTATAACTGTTATTTGAAATAAGTACCTCCTTTTGTGCCTAATGTCTACTTGCTGTCAGAAAAAAATAGAGGAGGTGTATCATATCCCAGTCCTGAGCTGGGAATTGACCCCAAATGGAAGGTGGCTATGAAGAGTTGTCTAATGGCAGGGAAAATTCTCAGCTATATCTAAAAACTGGTGTGTTGTTTTTTTGTGGGAAAATTATTCCTAGGTAAGAGTTAACTAGCTTTACAGACATGTTCTGGTCGTCTAAGTGGAAAAATGGACTATATCCTTTGGATCCTCCCATTGATACTCAAATTTTTGCTGGTCCACTGCTAATCCAATGTTAATTCTTGTATCTCAGTAACAAAATGGTCTGCATACATGTTAATAAATGGATTACTATCCATACTCTACTCAGTGACATTCACTGAAAACTAAATAAAGCAAATCAGAGTATTAAATTAAATTAAAATAAGGTTTTATAAATACCAAGCACCAAGGTAGTGTTAACATTAAAAATATAGTGTAATATGTTTATGTACATTTGTAATATATGGATATAATATGTAGGGCAAAACTCTGGCTTGGTTTGCATGTCATACTTTCTATGATAGTATTACTTGTCAACATCCATATGTTGAAGCAAAATGCATCTATGAGCATATAATGTTGTATCAGCACATCAGCTTTAGACCAGCTCTAAGAATATACCATGATTATGCTGGAGTTAGGAAAATGGCCTTTTACTTGATTTCATAGCTAGTTATCAAGACACTGTATTGTTTAGAGCCTAATACAGTAACTTCCTCTTATCTGTCTTATGTTATATAATTCTTTTGCTTTCACAATCCCAATACTATATTTCTTCCCTGCCTTTCCATCCCACCACAGCTGCTGCTACACTGCCCTTGTTATCTAATTTATCAGCATAAGCTGAAGAACATGTAAACATGCACAGAATTATAGCTATCCCAAACTTTAAGCCAGCTTTACATTTCCAGGGAATAAAGGTTTTACACATGTGCTGTTTCGAATAGAAGCACAGTTACCACCATCTTGGATAATACACTGAGAATTTCACTGAAAAGCTGTAGAGCTAAAATGACAAGCTGTTACAACTGATAATCTTCACTACTCAAGGTGTCTCATACTATCCATCAACAGAACAAAGATAAATGGAGCGTGCAATCAAAAAGATAGGAAATACTGAGTTTCATCATGTTAGGGGAGAAATTGCAGCAAATACTCCACAGCACAATCCAAGCCTTTTAGTTTTGTAATGGGTTAAACAACTTTTAGTACTTAGACATCATAAAAATTTCAGCAACAGTCTGGCAACATATTCTTTGTGGTATACTTGTCCAAGTAATATTTAAAAAACATTTTCAAATCTGTTATGTACGGTTCCCTTTTCTTCACCAACGCCCATTGAGAATGTAAACTTTTTAGCTGTTTCCAGAAAGCACCTGAACAATGAACAGTGTTTGGAATGTAATTATTTTTGTGACATGGTCTCAGTGGAAAATCAGTTGTAATGGCTTTTAAACAAAAAAAATACTTCTGAAACTGGGAAGGGATGTGCATGTGGGAGTAAATGATCTACCAAGTTCATATTGGAAATGACAACAGCAAGTCAGTTTATTTCTATATTTGAGTTTTCTGGGACTCTACTGATATGCACAGCCAAGAGAAGAGCTATAACTATTTGCGACTGGATTATGTTTGTAGCCTGAAAATTAATATATGGTAAAGCTGAAGAAAGAGGAAGGCACAAGCTACCTTCTCGGAGTCTATCTCTTGCTAAACAGAAGCATACCTATCAACCTCTAACAGAAGGACCATAGGAAAAGTTAACACTTCTGAGAGGTAAAGAAGTTGAACAGCAGATAAGAAAAAGGCAGAAGTACACGCCTTCATCTTCCTTACTCTCCATTTCCACACTGACTAAGATAAATTACTAGGAACAAAAGATAAAGCAGGCTACCCTGAGGGGTACTGATACAGAAATAACAAATACTGCGCTGGGAATTCAAGACTAGATGAACTGATTACTGCTTCTAGAATAAAATTGTCCTAAATTAGAAAGGAATAAATTCTCATCTGAGGGTAGTTGTCTCAGTTTAAAGAGCAGATATCAGTATTTGCTTATCCATTACTTTCTGGACCTGGAAGATGATATATTCTGTTCCTGTATCCAAGGTCTGACACTGCCTGAAGCTTTAGGTTTCACTTGGCCAAACCATTTTGTTTTAGAGCATGTCTCCAGTCTAATGCCTTCAGTTCATGCAGATGTACCTCTTCTACCTGTGATGTACACTATTCAGCACAGAACACAAAAAATTCTGTCTCAAAACATGGGTAAAAATCCAGGATATGAGGTCTCCCAGAGCTAGAGGGAAACACTGTATTTAGCAATAACCAAAGTAGTTCAGAGTTCTCTGGGGCAAACCTGCAGTCACTGCAACATAAATGTACCTCAGGTTCATCATCCACAAATGGGCCAACAATACTGAGAGAGAAGTGGTATATTCTTGGGGAGTTGCAAAGTTATCCTGCACTTTGTACACGCTTGCAAATGCTAAATGTTGTTATGATTCTCCCACAGGCATAATGAGGTCTGAGGAATGATCATCTTTCTCTGACAAAATGAAGTCTTTCATTGCTGTCATTGTAAGTCAGTGAGTAAGTTTAAAAGACAGACTTTGGGACCTGATGCTGAAAGATACAGAAAAATTCCTTTGACATTATCCCTCTATCATCCAAACAGCACTTTTCATCTATTTTTTTTTTGTAACATAGCCTAACCTTTCAAGAAATTTTCATTTTTCATCCTGCTCTAACTCAACAGTTTAAAACATTTCTGAAAGCATTTCCACCTGAAGGTATGCTCCTGTAATGTAAGTTGCTCCAACTGTCACCACAGTGATCCCTCTAGGACTATAACACTTTAAAAAGAGAAAGAAAAAGAATCTACTGTCAAACACAGCTAACTTTCACATCTTGAACATGTGATGACGTTTCCATGAGAGAATGCAACTTCCTGCTGGGAAATCAAAAGTATAGCTGTACATTACACACAGACACCAGGATCCAGAGACAGTGTCACTTTATGATCCTGAATATCATAGCAAGGCTGCTGCTCTCCAGAATATTTTTCTATAATATGTTCGGGAAAAAAAAAAAACAAAAACAAAAAAACCCAAAACCACAGCTCACCAAGAATGTGTAGGCGTATGTTAGAACTAAGTTTCTCTTTCTTTATTGAACTAGTCTGTGTGGCTCTCTAGTACTCACAAAAAAGAAGTAGAAGAAGTAGTCTGGATTTTAAAGTCCACCATGTTTAACCTCGCCCCTCATTTATACTGAATAACCTGAGTGACTCTAAATGAGTGTGGCAACATTCTATGAGCTAAAGTAGGGGTCTGGGGAATAAATTCTGTTGTTTGCACAAGAATTGAACCAAACAAATGGAACTGTTTATGCTGCACTTTTCTTTAAGCTGTATCAGGTGCATAACATGACTCCTAACACAGCATCCATAATTAATGAGGCTAGAATTGTCTTTTAATAGTGCCCTTTTGACATAACAACATTTTAATTGGAAACCAGCAAAGAGAAGACCAGACCAGAATCACCTAGTTAGTGAAGCTGTACAAGGGACAAATTGACTAAGTCCTAATTTTCTGTTGAACAGGCCTAATTTACATCATTTAGATTTGGGGTTTAATGCATGTTTATGACTCCACTATGTCATACTAGAAACATTTTTTGTAAACTATGGAAGATGAACACTTTTCCTTAAACGTATGATGATGATAAACACTTCATTTTCTTCCAATTTACCAATAACTTTTCAACAAACCTTGTGGTTAAATGCAGAAAAGAATAAGAATAGAATAACTATAAGAATAACTAAGAAAATAAGAATAATAAGAAAAGAATAACTACAAACAACAATAGAACAGAGAAAATACACTTTTCAATTTCTTGTTCAATCAGAGAAAGTTAAGAAGCTGTAGATTTATATCACTAAATGTGACAATTAAGCCAGAATTGAAACATGACTTTTAGAATCAATTATTGTTCTATATAGATAGAACTATGGTTTTACTGCCTCCAAAAGCCTTTAATACACCCTCCACCAACAGTTTTCAAAGTTTACAAAATCAAAAGATCAAAACCAGATCCACACAGAAAAGCTCATAGATATAAAAGTTTATGCTGCTTCTCTTGAAATGCTGCAGCATGACAATTCTGTTCAAAGTAATCTTTAAGGAAACTTCGGGGGAGTTATTCTAGAGATGCTTTGAGATTGAAAATAAAATAATTTTCTTATTTATGGAGAACATCCCTGTGAACATCCATATTTCTTTGAAAATTTAAATGGAATTTTAAATTGAGACTTTTCAAGTTGTTCATGACTGAAAAACAAAAACAAAAGACCTGATTCCTTGTGCAGAATTACATGACTTTTTAAATATACAATTGCCAATGGGGGGAAAAGGTAGGTTTTATTTAAATTATCCCATGTGTAAATGTCATATTTTATTATTTGATTTTAGAAAATACATGTATTTATCCCAGCAGAACCCAGGTCTGTGTTTAGAATCATGCAGACAGCTATGAAATAAGCACTTATTTAGGATTCTGGAAATGCAACTAAGCCACAAACTAAAATTGCAGTATGACTCAAAGAAATCCACCAAGTACCTCCTACATATGTATATGTCCGTATCCTACCTCTCAGATGTTTTACATTCCTAACCTTCTTCCAGTTAACTGTCCAATTCTCCATGCCCTGTTCCAAACTATTTTTTTAAAACATAGTTACCTTTTAAATTAGAAGTGCCACAATTTTACAGGAAAAAAAATTTCTTTTCTTGCAAGAGATTTTATACATATGGCATGGACATTGGCTGTTGGAGATACTTCTGAATTTCAATTATATAAAATGTAAGAGATATGGGTAACATAATGGTGAAAAATGTTTAGCTATGACAGGATATGGTATGAATTTGCCAAGGAAACAAACATTTACTTCTGCCTTTTTTATGTTTATCGTCTTCACTGCTGAGTGCAAAAATAAGCATTATTACTATAATGTTAAAGTAATTACCTGAATGAAAAGAAGTGTCACACTAACATTGTGACTCCAGCATCATTCAAGGCTTAACTTACTAGTGAGAGAAATTCTACTTTAATACAATTTTGAATGTCAGGTGATGAGTACAAGTGACTTAAGACACCTCCTTTCTGACTTGAAAAGCTTTAATAGTGGCACTTGATTTGTCATACTTTTTTGAAAGGCACCGAGTAAAGTGATGCTAAATAGTGAATAAATCAAAGTTAAATACTGCCAAATTCAGTATCTGGAATAGGTGGAGCAAAATTCTTGAACTGAAATTCATGTATTGGATGAAGATATCCAGCAGAGACAACACCTCTATCCCCACCAGGAATGTCACACCAGAAACTGTTGCCTGTTAGACTTCTTATGGTTCATGACATGCTTAAAAAACGTAGCAGTGCTGACAGTTTTTCATTAAGCTGTACACCCTGCATGTAGCTCAATGCCATATCATTAATTATGGACATGAACTGCCTATGGAGTCTCACAGGCTTGGCATCACAAAGAGGAGGCAAAAGCCTGTAGGAGGAAAACCCTCCCCAGGTACACAAACACATCAGAGGTCACAACATCAGTTCAAAAAGGGACTCTACAACCTCAATCTCTCCTGAAATTTTCAGCAAAAAATATTCTGGACCGTAAATGTAATTCTAAAACTGATGTAAAACAAAGGGATGAATACTTTCTATTCAAAGTTAAAAGTAAGACTTTGTATTCAAACTGAGTCCAAAACCAAGGTGTGATTCCATATCAATTTAAGCACCTTACAAGGAACATTTGAGCACCAAAGCAGGAGGAACTGCCACTGTCTTAGTTTTAGAAGGCAGTGCTTTGTTTTTATATTTGCCTTTTTTCCACTTGTATCCTTTACTCAGATGGCTGAAAACTCCCCCTTTCTCTGGCTTCTACAAATATTGCCTTCAGATTCCATTCCCTCCTTTAAGTGGAAGCAGTTTTCAGGCTATTCAGGAAATTATATCTCAAATAGTTCTGATAAGATTCTCTATTTTTCTTGCATAGTCTACCCCAGATCAAACATATTCATTTATACAGATAAAGGTCCTGCTTTCTAGATCTTCTCATGCTCTCTGTCTAGAATCAAGGTTAGCTCAGAATGGTATATGACCATTGGTGATAAAACGAGTTTGTTCCTCACTTCTTTCAATGTCAGCCTCTGAAGCTAAGGTTTTTGAAGGAAGGTTTCAACAAGGAGGATTTAAAAACAACAAATAAACAAATTATTCTGGCAATGGGATAAATTCATTACATAACAATCATACAGTTTTAGAGTCGGCAACCTGTCACAGGTTTAAGAGAAAATCTAACAAAATCTAGGCTACTACAAGGGTAAGTAAGTTATGATTCATTTTGTGAAAGCATATACAAAATGGCAAATATTGCATTTTTCTGCCAGTATATTTTTGTTCGCTTACCTCTAATCAGTATTCATAAATAATGTATTTAGAACAATAAATGCCTCTTGAAATCTTTATTTCCCGTATTCCTTAATGATTGTCACATTCTGCAGTTCGGTCAGATCTGTCATGATCACAAACTACAATACACCTCCTTAGTGTGCCCTGCATCATTTTATGAATAATTTTTATTCTCCAGGTACTCCAAAACCTCTGCTTCCCAAATTATTTTCTCTCTAATTTTATGAATCCATTACACTTCTATGTGCTCTGTTTGCTCTGTCTTCAATTATAAACGATTTTACGACCAAAGTCTCTGTGAAATTTCATCACATAATAACTTACTGTATATTTTTGCATATATTAACCAGTGTCCTAACTAAGAAATATTAGTGGTTTTGATATCTTCACAAGACTGGTCTGACCCAGACAATGAAAAAAGATTTCCTGGAATTAATACACAGAATCTGAATGTTTAAATGCTGCTGTACAGGTGACACTGCTGTATTTATGCATAGAAAACTGGTGTAAGATAATTCTGCAACAAGGCATCTGTTCTCACCAAACCTGAAAAATTAACTGAAAAGCCACACAGCAGGAAAAGACAGATGTGTACCTATAATCAGAATTTTCTAAAAAAATGCATATATTTTAAAAAAACACCTTACTCTTTTTTGGGCTGAGATTTAGTTTTTTTTAGTCTGACACCTCAACAAGTAAGAGACTGAATACAATGTTATCTTTTAAGCATAATGTTGTTTTTAAAACATATTCTGAATAATTTAAAGATAATTGTACCTGAAACAGGTGTGCAAGAATAATGGATGCATCAGTGCAGTCTGGTCACTATATTTTTATTAACTCTTTCAAGAAATATTGTGAACATAATGTCAGAATTTAAAACTTTGCACACATCCTTTGCCTAACTGTGAAATCCAATGCATGTGAAACAGCCCTATCACTTGTGTAACTGGCACGGCTCAAAAGTGCATGTCCTGGTTTTGGCTGAAACAAAGTTAATTTTCTTCCTGGTAGCTGTTACAGTGCTGTTGTTTGGTTTCAGTATGAGAATAATGTTGACTGATGTTTTAGTTGTTGCTAAGTAGTGCTTACCGACTAAGCCAAAGGATTTGCAGGTGCACAAGAAGCTGAGAGAGATCGCAGCCAGGACAGCTGACCTAAACTGGTTAAAGGGATATTTTCTGCCATGGAATATCATGCCATGGGGACATGCAACTGCACTGGGGGCAGCTGGCTGAGAGCTGCTGATTGCTGCTGATCTGTCTAATTGTGGTTAACAATTTTATTGTGCATCATTTGTCTTTCCTGGGTTTTATTTATCTCTGTTGACTTTCTTTTCAACCCAATATTATAATTACTATTATTATTATTGCTGTTGTTGTTGTTGCCACAGTTATTATTAAATTTTATTTTAACTTAATTTAATCTTTTCCCATGGGTTTGGGGTTCTTTTCCTGTTTCTCCTTCCCATCCCCCTGTGTGGTTGGGGGCAGCAAGGGAGCATCTGTGCAGCTCTGAGTTGTTGGCTGTGGTTATACCACAGCAGTGTATTTTAAGCAGATAGGGGAAAAAAATCAACAGCTTCTTCCTAACCCTGCAGTGCCTTGCTCTGGATACTAAATACTGTGTCTCCCTCTGACTGGTTTGCATGGGTGTTATGTAACATTTGTAGTGCCCTGTTCTTAGGCTTTTTGATTCCAGCATAACCAAGTAAAAACCCACTATCTTTTCAAAATAGGCAAGTATGCATCAGCCTCTAATTTTCCAGCCTTTCTGTCTTAGAATCCATATTTCACCCATTTTAATGTGCTTTTATCCAGGCAGAAACAAAATAAGCATCCTTAAATGAAGGACATCTCATACCACAGTACATCCTAACTCCTGGTGACAGCTCAGGGTCAGCATTTAGCACTATGTTATAGAGAAATGCTGATTAATAAGTCTTTGCAAGACTGCTTCTAGGTACCTTAGTACAATGACAAATGCCCAGGTTCTAGAACAAATGGTTTAAGACCCTTACAGCAACTCCAAATTGAATTTTCAAAAGCTGAATAAAATTTCCAAATAAGTAAAAGCTTGTTATTACTTGTCTTTAGGACTTCAGATTTCCATACAGCATAAAAGGGTTTTCAACTCACTAGATTTGTTCTGCTAAAGGAACTAGGAAGAGTTAATTCCACACTGAAACAAAAAAAAAAAAAATGTTTACACAGGACACAGCTGTTAACACACAGAAATCTACATGAAATATATAAACCAAAAAAATCTTCATAAACTATATGCAGGCAAATTAAGGTAATTGACTAGGGTTTGAAATACAAGTCTATATAACACACATTAAAATACTTAAAAACGAAAAAATATATTAAATATATGTAATCCAGTATGCTAATTTCTATAAAAAGAGGACTTCACTTAAGCTTACAGGAGATCTTTTAAAAATCTTTACACATGAATTCTAAAGTCATTACTAATCCTTTTGTTTCTACTGGCAAAGGCAAGCCCAATGAGATGTGAGCACTAAAAGGAAATCTGGTGCCTTGTGTCATTATGAAAGTACAACAGCACCATTCTGAAATGCTGAAGTACTCCCAAAATGGGAAAGGCCTTGTTTCAAACAGTCATTAATTAATCAGCAGTATTAATTAATCAACAGACCCAGTGAATTCCAGATTTGACCAACTACACTTCTTTCATGTTTCTCTAGTACAAATGTTCTTGGTATTTATTTCAGTAGAAAATAACAGAATGGATTTATTCCACACAAAGTGTGATATTACCTACTGTCTTGAAATAAATTCACCAAAAAAAACCTCTTTTTATTTTAATACAATATATATTGGCATGCAATTGCAAAATTTTGTATGCCTTCATGGCAGATGAAGTCATTGTCTTAAAACTGAAGGAAACTAAAATGCTCAAGTCAAATCAAAATGTTTCCTTTCATCTAAATGGCTAAGAGGTTATTTATTATCTTTAAAAAAGTGAGGTAAATTTCTCAATAATAACTTATTTTTAGTAATAAAAATGCAAGTATTTAAGTTGAAAATTTCTAAATAAAACTTTCTAAGAGATCAGAATTTGGGAAAAGGGTGAGCATTCAGATGAGACTGTCTGATGAATATGAAATGCAGTTGCAAAATATACTAGCTAACCAGAATCTACATTTTTCACCCTTTCCAAGAAAATTCAATTTTGTACTGCAGTACAACAAAACTAAGATATCAGCTTTTAACTTCTGCCAGTGAAAATCCAGCCCTGTTATTTCCTGTTCACCCATTGCACAGCTGAGTGTTTGATTTCCACATCTCCATCTGTGGCCTTATAGCCATTCCCACAGAGATGACATCAAGCTTGGAGATCTGTATGGTGAGAAATAAATGGGACACATCAAGCTGTTACTGCTGTCTGCTGAGAGAATCTTAATCTCCTCCTCTTATAATACCCAGCCAGATTCATGAGTTGGAGAAAGAATGTTGTCGATATCTTTGATAGTCCAAAGAAATCCAGAAGAAAAAAGAAACTTCTCAAAAGTTTTTGTAGTGATGCATCAGATGTCAACCACTCTTGACACGAGATGAGAACTCAGTTTTCTTTCCTATATTGCAGAACACGATGCAAGTGTCAACTAGCTCCTTGCATATTCCTGAAAGAATTGCCATGGTAGAATGCCCTTTTGATTTTTTTCCTCTCCTTTTCTTTGTTCTGGGTTTTACCTAGATATCTCAGTCAAGGCTATGAACCAGAGAAGGTTTTTCTGACATTCCATTACATTTCTAAGTTCTTCTATTCCTTCACATTAGGAAGTTTTCTTTGAAGACTCAGAAATCCACTGGGACTTAACACGAGAGGTAAATAAATTTCCAGCAATTACAAGAAATTACCAGTTTCTTCTTATTCCTCTTTCATCTGAAAGTAGTAAAAAACGGAGATTTACTCATTGAATGTCTGTTTTTTCTGTGGTGGACTAAGAGCATTTATTTCCTAATAGCACTGAAAATTTTGTAATAATACTTTCCATGTGATTTTTTTATCTTGGCAGATGCTGTCATTTGCTGTATGATAGTCTACAAGTCTATAGAACTGGACCATTATTTGCCAAATGATCAGTCCACCCATCTTAACATTTTGAAATCTTTGGAGTTTCAAGGTTGAAAAATATACATAACTGCAAAGTTTCATATTGAACCCACATACTCACTAAAAAGGGCTAGAAAGGTAGAATGTAACACACTTGGATTAGCTCATGGGTTAGAAAACTATCTTTTTTCAGACTTTTCACATTCTTCCCTATGTTTAAGAAAATGCTGAAGGAAAAAGATGAAGCCTGAAATTATCCACAAGCCCTTTTCTGAGCATGCTGCAAACATACTTGTCCCTACATACATTCAGGGTTTGTCCATACACTGCACACCATCAACCCAAAAACAGAACTAAGCATGCAGGTATGTTCAGAAACACCACACAATACACCCTAGATCTGAAGGAATTCTTTCAAGAGTTATCCAAACAAGGAAAGGACTCTTTTCTAATGAACAGTCTTGCACAACACTGGTTTTCTTATAAATTAGTGACATTAATGCTCAATGCTGCAGGGAGACCACTGCAGTGGTACATGCCAGAAGAGTTTGTACAGCAGCAAGTCAGTAGTTTTGCAAAGTTCTTCAAAAAACATTTAATGTAAGGATTCTCTATAACTGCATTCTCTTCCATATGATTGTTGTCAGTAGCTCAAATTAGCCTAAAGTGGAGCAGTTTGCCACCTTAACTAGTGATCTGCTCAGCCAGCTTCATCCAGAAGATGCATTTGTAAAAAGTAGTTCACAGAGTATGATTCAAGAGAAAGCTGCTGACAATTTTTAGACCTGTTCTCATTAGCTTTCTCAAGATGTACTTTTGAAAACATTGTGAAGTATTTGTCATCTGCCTATGCACCTCTATACTATAAAAGAACAAAGTTGCTATACTTATATACAGTAATTTTTTTAGACTTTTTTTGTGTGGAAAATCAATCTTGTTGACTTGTAGAAATTGTGTGGAAAGAAAAATCTATTACATCCAATGAAGAAAAATTATTGGATTCAATTAATATTCTTTAAATGTCAAACTGATTTTTATCTTGCACACAGCAGAACACATGCACTGCAAAACCAATTTTATTGTTAAAAACTGTAAGACCAAATTAATTGTTAAATTTGTAGAATAGCAATCTGCAGTCTGTTCTCAAGGAATCTGAACCATTTCCTCATGACCCTGTTGTTATGATGGATCATCCATCCAAGTTAGTCTGGTGAATTTGGTTTGATAGACTCCCAGTAACTTTCACAATATGCTGCAGATCTCTATAACCAAAGCTGTGTAACACTTCTCTTTTGACAGCATCCATATAAACAACTTATTAAATAAAGTAATTATGCTGATGTTTTGTATTTTCCATTTCAATGACAGATATTTTGTTGTAGAATCATGACATAATTGGTGTATTCCAGAAGAGAAGACAAAAGGAAAATACTGGCTTGCATTGCTTGTCAGCTCCAAAACCAACTTGGAGTTAAATATTTCAAGCTTATTAAAATAAATCTGCCATTTTAAACCAGCCAAATACATGAAAAGCATATAATTTCACTTTCCACAGTGGACGTGATCTTAACCTAAATTATTTGAGTTGTATGGACCATTTTGGTAATCTGCTACTCAAATTATGTGTGAGTCTTGAGCACCACCTGAGTGCCTTGCTGACACATTTTTTTACTGATCATGAGGTCAAAAAACTCAGTCCATCTGTGCAGAAGATATTGTTTTAACTTCTTCAGGGTTCCTAAGATTCATAAGCTAAACTATTTTTCAAGTGACTTTAAAAAGTTAAAGATTGTCTCATGCATCAAATGAGTAAGTAAATAGTGAAGGAATGAGAAGAAGCACTTCAGCTTTCTATTCTAAATTCATCTACATTCTGCAGGATGAAAAATGGAAAAGTCACAAAAGAACACTTCAGAAATATGTGATGATTGGCCAGCCCCAAAATACATCTTTTTTTGTAAGCATCTATATTCAACCCAAAATATAAAGATTTAAAATGTCCTTAGCTTCAAGAAAGATGCTAATCTTTCTTATGCTTGTATCTTGTTTTCAATGCAACTTTATTGTATAAAATATAAGTGGCTTTTACAATCTTTTCTTCAATTTGATCTAAGTGAAGGAAAACCCAATACAGCAAGGCTGGCTGGCCTGCTAATATTATAGTATCTTAATTTTCCTTCAACAAGGAAGCTGAAAAAAACTACTGTCATGGTTTGAGCCCGTCCAGTAGCCAAGCCCCACACAGCTGCTCACTCACTTCCCCAGCCAGCAGGATCAGGGAGAGAATTGGAAAGGTAAAAGCCAGATAACTCATGTGTTGAGATAAAGACAGTTTAATAAGGAAAGCAAAGGCCGCACACAAAGTAAACAAAGTAAAACAAAAAGTTCATTCAGTGCTTCCCATGGGGAATTAGGTTTTCAGCCATCTCCAGGACAGCAGGGCCCAACCACAAGTAATAGTGACTTAGGAAGACAAGGAAATTATTGGAAAGGAAAGATTAGGGAATATCCCCCACCTTTCTCCTTCTTCAAACCATTTTATGTACTGGACTTGATGGTCTGAAATACCCCCTTGCTCAGTTTGGGTCACTTGTCCCATCTGTGTCTCCTCCCATCCTCCCATGTATCCCTGAACTCCTTGCTGTTGTGATAGTGCAAAAGTGTCCTGGATTGTTAAAATAAGATATTCTATTTGCCATCTGATAAAGATGGGGTTGTTATCTGGGCAGGTTTCCCTTATCTTTTCACAAACAATACCTCNGCAGGTCATATCTTGACTCTGTCAGGGTTTTTGTTTGTTTGTTTCTTTTGTTGTTTGCTGGTACTAGTACCTTTGTTTCCTTTAGTTTTTTTTCCTAGTAAAACCTGTTATTCCTATCCCCATATTTTTTTTGCCTGAGAGCGTTTTAATTTCAAAAAAATTGTGGTGATTTGGAGGGAGGGGGTTTGTGTTTTTCTTCTTCAGCAGACACCTGCCTTTTTAAACCAAGACAAAAAGGCAGAAAAAGCCTTGGCTCTGTGTAAGTCCTGATCAGAAGAAATAAATAATCTCTATATTATCATCCCTGTGTTAGCACAAATCCGAAACACCGCCCATACAAGCCACTGCAAAGAAAATTAACTCTGTCCCAACTGAATCCAGTACAGTGTCCCATGTTCTATATAAATAAGAGTTTTAAACAAAAATTAAGGCATATATTAGAAGAAAATAATATATTTGGGAGGAGTCATTACAATCTTACTTAATTGTTTTTAAGTTACAATATGATACAAATGCTGGTACTGTTTGGAGATAAGATCATTTTTTTTAGATGCTGATGATAGTAATAAAAAAGAATGAGCACTGATGACATTAAATTTATTATTTAAAATAGAAGACAAAAAGCTACAATGATCTATGCTGTCAGCCTTTCCATCAGGACATTATGTTCCTGTGAATATGTGATTCCCAGGCTGCCTAATAAAAAGCATCAGGTGAGTATTTGCTGAAAATTCTAATTAAGTTTATACAATGGCCAAAAAACAATACAGGACTTACAATACAGAATTTACTAATAACACCACTATTACAATTTCTCCTGTAAAGTGTCTGCAACAAGCTAAAGAGCAAGCTGTATAAAACATATGAACAGGAAAATATGAGCTACATTTAAAAAATAAATGTGCAGGGTACTGATAGTAATTTGATTGTGATAATGATAGCTGATAAGCCAAATAAGAGCTTGTTGTTGGCTTTCTTTGATTCCTTAGACAATGTATTTTGGAAAAACTGATATCTGAACAGATATAATGATCTTTGCTTTAATATTCCCTTGTTCAAGAGGTCTCTTAGTTCTCTTCCAAAGACCTTAGAAGTCATACAAGGAAAATATTTTACAGGGGTATGGGTGGGGAGGTGGGGAAAACACAAACAAAACAAAAACAAACAAACAAACAAAAACAAACAAACAAAAAAAAAAACCCCAACAAAACAAAAACCCCCCCAGAAAACACCAAAAAAACCCCCGCAAAAATACTCCCAGTGGTTTAGGGCGTTTAATAAGCTTTTATACTATTTATAAGCTTAAGCCTTACTTATACAAGAGCTGCAGGAGCAATGAAAGAGCTGAAGGACAAAGAGACCATTATGTTGTTTCCTAGATTGGAAACTGGAATTGCATTGGAATGGCAGTTGGATTCTTATATAATGTAGTTTAGGCGTTTTTAGACTTCAAACCTGCATCTCCAAGTCAAATATATTAGATTTCACAGATCTGGGTAAAGAGATTTTTTTTTTTTTGCCACTTTCCACTTTTTGCCACTTTGCCACTTCCTAAAAATTTTTGTTCTTTTCATAAAATCAAGCATATAAATAAGCTTCTTCCTGTGCTTCTACACCTCAGTATATAAGTAGCACTCCAGATTTATGTGCAGAACATTGAGCACGTCACAGGCAGTGACTCTTCTTTGCATCATATGTACAGGGACTGAAGACTGATGGACTCTGATCAAAAGAGTTTGCCATGTTTCATGCTGCAGGAGGGACTCTCAAAGATCACAAAACATCCCCCCCCAGTACACAATCCTATTCACTGCAGTAACGTTAAAAATCAGGGTTTCTATGCCGTCCCCAAATAACATTGCTATTGACCACAATAAATTAACACTTCTGACCTGAAAGGAACAGTACAGTAGCTAATTGAGTAACAGGGAGTACTTTGACATTTCTTTGTTTATTGGCAGGATTTGTAAAAAAATGAAATATGAACTTTTTTCCCTGTTAATATGTAATGAATAAGGAATACGGAAATTAAAGGAAGATCTCCAAGGAAGCTTTCAGTGACACACAACAGGGATCAGAGCAGACATTGCTGGAGTACCAGACAGGGTGTGAATGCACATGCCAATGCATGAAAATTCAAAATTCAGTGTTATCATGATACAAGCTGAAGATCATTAGCAGATGGCATATCTAATTAACACAGCAGAACAAAAGAGAAGTGTTGAAATGGGGCTTTTTAGCACTGTCAAAAAATTTCTTGCAGTAAATATTCTCCATTGTTCCAAAGAAGAGTTGAGATTCAATTCTTAAATGTAAGTATAGTGAAAACTACAAAAAATACAAAAATCTGCTTTGCAAAGTATCTAGAACATTAACAGATCACTGCTCTAAATTACAAATTTTAAAAAAATTTTTAAAATAAAAGACATCTCACAACTAAGGGCCACAAAAAAGCTTTATCCATTCTCCAGTCTAAACAAGTCCACATGCAGGAACTTAGAGAGGTATTTTTAAGAAGGTACACTCTACACACCATGCACAATGTAAACGTCAAGCCAGTACCTTGAATTTCATTCAGAAACTCACAAATAGGTTTTGAAGGTCATGAAAGTCTAGTATTTTGCACTTCAGAATGGGTTTTTAGCTTAAAACTAGGACAGACCAGTCACTCACTGTGAGGGCCTCAGCTGCATCCCAAATTTGCTTTCTCTTTACTAGTAACAGAAGAGGGGCAACACTCCTTGGTATGCCAGCTGTTTGAGAAGAAACACAACAGATCTTTTTGCTAACATTTCTAAAGTCGGTGTGAGAAAGGGAAAAAATCCCTTAAGGTAAAACTGCTTTTTAATCAAAATCAATGCAATTTTGAAACGTATTCATATCATTAGGTGACAAAAATACTTTGTCTAAAAACTCAGGATGCATTTGCAATCTGTGTTCTTATGAATATGACAAGCATAAAAATAATGTTGTGTTGCTAAATACTATTTAAAAAAGGATTCTTGCTGACTTGGTTAAATAAGTCAGACAAAGAAAGTAGGAAACGAGGAAAAGGACAGCAATATATTTGTGTGTCTGAAGAACAGCAACAAAGCTGGTGGGGAGTCTGGAGCACGAGTCTTATGATGAGTGGCTGAGGGAGCTGGGATTGTTTAACCTGGAAAAAAGGAGACTCAAGGGAATCCTTATTGCTATCTACAGCTACTTGAAAGGAGATTGCAGTGAGGTGGGGGCCAGTCTCTTCTCCCAGGTAACAAGAGACAGGATGAGATGAAATTACTCAAGTTGCACCAGGGAGGTTTAGATTGGATATTTGCAAAAATTCCTTCACCAAAATAGTTATCAAGCAGTGCAACGGGCTTCCCAGGAAGATTTGGAATCACCATCTCTGCAGGTAATTAGAAGACATGCAGATGTTGCACCTGGGGACACAGTTAAGGATGACCTTGGCAGTGTTAGGTTAATGGTAGGACTCAGGAGGGTCTTTTCCAACCTAAATGATGCTATGAATCTATGACATGCTTTACTTAAAAGCGTCATGGCAAGCTTCAAACTTTTTTGGGAACAAATCATAAACAACCAGAGTTTGCATATTATTCACATTTTTGAAGAAACTAACTCTGAAAAACACGAATGTGACCAATATAATAATTCAGATATATTTTTCAAACAGAAAATTTAGTCATAAAATGAAACGTTTCACAGGATAGAAAGGATAGCTGACATTGGAATTATTTTTCTTGATATTAGAACTGCATTAAATACTAATGGTTTCTTATTAAATATGGGTTTGTGTAAAAATGAAGAGCTGAATTTACAAAAGTTTGAGGATCTTTGAGTGTGAAACATTGGCTTATCCCATTACAAATTCAGCAGTTGCCTGTTCTGAAACTGAAATCCTGATTAAAGTATTTCAAAGTTCAAAGGGATTCTGTCCTTAGATTTTTTTCTTAGAACCTCTCACATGTTGAGGACACTCTTTTGCTTAATTAGAGTTGATATAAAAATCCAAGCAAACTATTTCTTACATTTTTTTCCTATTCTCAACCTCTCCAACTCATGATGCAAAGCATGAGTAAAAAAAATGGCAGTAAGGAAAATATTCTAAGTCTTTAGAGGAAGTAATTTGTCCAAGAGTTTCAAGATTGAATCTTTCAAACTAAATGAGAGTTCTGTTCTTTATGCATCCAAGTCCTTTGTGTGTGCTTTGAGACCATTATCAAATTGTGCATCAACAGCTACCACTTACACTAAAATGTGCATAGATGAACATTTTTACTTTCCCTTTCTCTCACCAGTGTAAACCAGAAGTTAGTCAGCTGAAGTTGGGCTAAGCTAAATCACTGAGCATGAATAAAAGTTGAGAACGAGGCCACTGGTATTTGAAGACAGATAAAGTCACGTAGTATCAATTCTTTTACTGAAACCAGTGTTCCTGCAGGGCCAAATGACCAAGAATCTCATTAATTCCCAAGAAAAAGGAGTCAGTTACCATGGTAACACAGCTAGCACTGGCTTTTTTACTTGACTAAATTAATTTTTTCAAAACTATTATGAATAGCTCTGCAAATGAAAGAAGAGGATTGGCAAAAGTGGGGTCAAACCTGAAAGCGTCAGAGACCAAGATTTTAAGCAGAAGAAAATTAAGATTTTTCAAGATAATGTGACTGGTTTACAGAAAAGATAAAAAATCCTGGAATACTATTGGAGAAATAATACATAGCCAGCAAACAGAAATTGCATACATGATGTTAAATCTGATTAAATATGTCAATGGAGGGTGAGGGGAGAAGCTCATTCAGGGCAAAATAAACTCAATTTTTGACTCAACAGAGAACTGGAGAATATGCCTGTGAGGAAGCCATCATTTCACTTCATATTTATCATCTGACAGAACCCTTCTATGCATGGTACAACATGTGTTTAAGATCTCTAACAACATTTCTCTGGGAGCCATGCCCTGTGCAAAGCAAAGAACAGCTGCACTGTGAGGGGATTAAGATCTGGCTTAAGATCTGGCTTAAGATCTGGCTCTAATGTTTTGCCCATAATTGGGATGAATTCCTTAGTGGATTAAAAGTTAGCTTAAAAGTTCTCCTCTTGTATTTTATGTTATACTTTAGGATAAGGAAAATTAATCCAACTGAAACGTGAGGTAGGACACTATGAAATCCAGAAGAACAGGGTGCTTCCAGAGCACTGTGTAAGTGATGGTGTGTCCTCATTTCATTTTCCTTTCTCATGCTTTATTTTTGGAATAAAACTAGATTATTTGCACATTTACCCTGGTGAATTGCTCCCTGCTGCAATTGAATGAAAATTAATTTAGGCTGGTACAATGCTAGGCAAAAGCTCAGGCATCTGGTTTTATGGACTAATGAGAGGCTTTTCTACCTCCTCCAACAACAGAACCAGCCAGTGAAGTGAGCCTGTATGACATGATAAGGTCATTTCAACGCTCAGCTACAGTCTTTGCCTCTGCAATGTTTCTGGTAATGCTTAGACATTGTCATCTACTCAGAATAGGATAAGAAACGAAACAGAAATAAACACATTATTAACAGCTAAAGTTAATGTATTTGTGAGGGTAAATCCATCTAAACCTCCACAACATTTTAAAGTTTGAATATGACTTGTGCCACTAAAATGGTGTGGAATTAACAACGAGAGTATTGAAAAGGAATCTTCATTTTTTCATATTTCCTGTAGCAGTTCTTTCGCACAAAAAATCATTTAAACATTTTAAACAAGAAAAGGTGTCAACTGAACTTGCAAATAAAGAAATGTGAGGAAAGTATGGACTGGCCTGGATTTTTTTTTTCAGTAGCAATTAAGAGGGAGAAATATGCACCAAGATGTTTTGATAATGTGGATAAATGCCAGGTTTTACACTTTGTAAACTAAAAAGAAATGTAACTTAAATGAAGTCAATAAAACCATAAAAGAGCCATTAAAAATACATTTGAGAAACAAACCTAACAAATAAATCTGTCATCAATAACTTGATAAGCTTGACCATGAGGAGAAGTTAGTCCATTTCATTGATTAATTCTAAGAGTGAAGGTACTTGGTACAACCAAATTCCATGTGAAAGCTGGTTCACAGACATGTAGATTCTCTATAGTTTCTGTACAAAAACATGCTCCAAACCCCACAGAGATCACCAAGGCCTTCCTGGGATTCTCTTCACTTCAAATTGGTTCCTTTAGATCCCTTCTTGCCTTCTTACCTACCTCTATTTGCAACAAAATAAGGAAAGTAGAACTCCATTGCTCACATGATGCTTATAATGAAAATTTGCCCAAGTATATCTGTCCTACTATCTATTTCTCTTTTCCTGCCACAGTTTAATAGTTTTGATTCAGAAATTACTCTTCTGGTGATATTAAATGTCTGATTTGCCTTCCTGCTCAAATTATAATATTTGGGAAGAAGCATGTGCTACCTTCTGAATTCAAATAAAATTTTGACACGGTCAACATTTTAGTTGCAATTGTTCTCAAAGTTTTAAATCTCAAAGATTTAAATAATGGGAAAGGCAGAACTCAAATTTCATAAGATGCATGGTTAAACTAGGTAGTCAGCTCTCACAAGGCATATAAAGCCTGCTAGCTACTCCAGGAATCAAACATTTTCTAATCTCCAAAAAATACTGTTCCCCTATTAATTTTACATGTCATTGCATGAAAGGGTGAGCTAAATAATACAATTCTTGTAAGATATAAAATAAATCACTGCTTGCCAACACACATAATACAGATACTGAGACCTATGCTGTCATTATTTTTCTACCATCACTTTAATGCTGCAAAGAAAAGCAGAGAGCACATAGACTGAAGTCAGGAAGTTCCCACAGAAATGCTTTGTGTTCAAGTTTAGTAATTCTCTGTTCCTTCTTGCACGTCCATTAACGTAATTCCTAAATACTTGACTTCTTGCTCTTTTTGAAAAAAATACATAATTTTTGCTCAGCCTGAGGAATTCTAGTACAACACATATGTGAAATAACAAGTTCTCCAGGGGTGCCATATTAAACTGATGAATAATACTTTTATGCATAATGAGCCCTGGAAGAGACAAAAGCCTCTTGCTCAGTCACTTAGGCGATTGTTGAAATGGACTGCAATAAAAATAATACAGTTTATATTTACGGCATATTTCACCAGGGCAGAAAGAAAAAAGAAATTCCTCTTGAAAATTTTAGCAGGAAACTATTTGCAATTTTATGCCTGGCTTTTGGTAACCATAAGATGGATCATTAGCTGATGTAAATTACTTTCACTACTCATAATAAGCTTTCTTGAAAATATAAAGGTCCTAGCTTAGAGATAAAGTTGCCAATTTGGTGAAAAAATTCTCCAAGAATTTTTAGTATATACTGTATACACACAGAAATTTAAATGACTTTTCATCATCTAAATGCTGAGGATTATTCCCACAGGAGCAGAGAGCTTTGTAGAAAAGTTACAGTCACTGAGCAGGAAGCACAGTGGTACTCAGGCAATAGGCTGTACAAGCCAAGACTTCAGGCTTAAAAACAGGCAAAGTATTGTAAACTGCTGGTAGCTAAACACAGAAAAAATGCCATGTCTCACTTTGCATGAAGGGAGTAAGAAAAATAAACAAACACCTACTACAGAAACCAACATTTTTACACAGTCCCTGAGCTCTGTNAGTTACAGTCACTGAGCAGGAAGCACAGTGGTACTCAGGCAATAGGCTGTACAAGCCAAGACTTCAGGCTTAAAAACAGGCAAAGTATTGTAAACTGCTGGTAGCTAAACACAGAAAAAATGCCATGTCTCACTTTGCATGAAGGGAGTAAGAAAAATAAACAAACACCTACTACAGAAACCAACATTTTTACACAGTCCCTGAGCTCTGTGGGGAAGAAGAGTGCCAGCAAAANAGAGTGCCAGCAAAATTGAATGAGAGGTTGTCATGTGAAAAGGAGAGATTTCCTCTACCTTTAGTATTCAATTTGTCTGTGAGCATCTCAGGAAAGCCGAGCTCCTTATGCCCAACCCATCTGTCAGCGTCCTGTTAGGGGGAACTCTTCACTGAGCAGCCCAGGAGGGTAGTTCAGCTGGCCTAGGGATACACACCAAGAGTGTAAGGGAGACCCCTCAGTGGGTCTTCTCACTTTATAAACACTCAGTGAGTCTTCCTCTTTATTTGGGTACGTCACCTGCAGCCAGTNGTTTAATAGTTTTGATTCAGAAATTACTCTTCTGGTGATATTAAATGTCTGATTTGCCTTCCTGCTCAAATTATAATATTTGGGAAGAAGCATGTGCTACCTTCTGAATTCAAATAAAATTTTGACACGGTCAACATTTTAGTTGCAATTGTTCTCAAAGTTTTAAATCTCAAAGATTTAAATAATGGGAAAGGCAGAACTCAAATTTCATAAGATGCATGGTTAAACTAGGTAGTCAGCTCTCACAAGGCATATAAAGCCTGCTAGCTACTCCAGGAATCAAACATTTTCTAATCTCCAAAAAATACTGTTCCCCTATTAATTTTACATGTCATTGCATGAAAGGGTGAGCTAAATAATACAATTCTTGTAAGATATAAAATAAATCACTGCTTGCCAACACACATAATACAGATACTGAGACCTATGCTGTCATTATTTTTCTACCATCACTTTAATGCTGCAAAGAAAAGCAGAGAGCACATAGACTGAAGTCAGGAAGTTCCCACAGAAATGCTTTGTGTTCAAGTTTAGTAATTCTCTGTTCCTTCTTGCACGTCCATTAACGTAATTCCTAAATACTTGACTTCTTGCTCTTTTTGAAAAAAATACATAATTTTTGCTCAGCCTGAGGAATTCTAGTACAACACATATGTGAAATAACAAGTTCTCCAGGGGTGCCATATTAAACTGATGAATAATACTTTTATGCATAATGAGCCCTGGAAGAGACAAAAGCCTCTTGCTCAGTCACTTAGGCGATTGTTGAAATGGACTGCAATAAAAATAATACAGTTTATATTTACGGCATATTTCACCAGGGCAGAAAGAAAAAAGAAATTCCTCTTGAAAATTTTAGCAGGAAACTATTTGCAATTTTATGCCTGGCTTTTGGTAACCATAAGATGGATCATTAGCTGATGTAAATTACTTTCACTACTCATAATAAGCTTTCTTGAAAATATAAAGGTCCTAGCTTAGAGATAAAGTTGCCAATTTGGTGAAAAAATTCTCCAAGAATTTTTAGTATATACTGTATACACACAGAAATTTAAATGACTTTTCATCATCTAAATGCTGAGGATTATTCCCACAGGAGCAGAGAGCTTTGTAGAAAAGTTACAGTCACTGAGCAGGAAGCACAGTGGTACTCAGGCAATAGGCTGTACAAGCCAAGACTTCAGGCTTAAAAACAGGCAAAGTATTGTAAACTGCTGGTAGCTAAACACAGAAAAAATGCCATGTCTCACTTTGCATGAAGGGAGTAAGAAAAATAAACAAACACCTACTACAGAAACCAACATTTTTACACAGTCCCTGAGCTCTGTGGGGAAGAAGAGTGCCAGCAAAATTGAATGAGAGGTTGTCATGTGAAAAGGAGAGATTTCCTCTACCTTTAGTATTCAATTTGTCTGTGAGCATCTCAGGAAAGCCGAGCTCCTTATGCCCAACCCATCTGTCAGCGTCCTGTTAGGGGGAACTCTTCACTGAGCAGCCCAGGAGGGTAGTTCAGCTGGCCTAGGGATACACACCAAGAGTGTAAGGGAGACCCCTCAGTGGGTCTTCTCACTTTATAAACACTCAGTGAGTCTTCCTCTTTATTTGGGTACGTCACCTGCAGCCAGTGAACGCTGTCACCCGCGAATGACTCACACCAACAGTTTATGCAATAACACTCTTCATTAACAGAATATTGTGACAGGTTAAGGTTTGAGGATTGACTGACTGCAAAAATATATTCAAAGCAAGATACAGACAAGCTCTAATCCCCATCAAAAGTCTTCAACACACACACAGTGTGCAATTCATACCCTGTAAGCATCTCTTTGGGAGAGAAGACAGGTTCAGCCTGATCCTGTTAGTTACAATGGGCTCTTTCCTAACTTTCCCCCCATTCTCAACTTCCTTTTATACTGTTTCTTTATGTTTAGGTGGAGCTTGAGTGGCTCTAGTCATGCATACCTTTGCTACTGATTGGTGTAAAATTCTCTCACTTCATTTTTAAAGACACGGTCAAAAAGAAAGTACAGAGCTCGTGCCCAGTGAGGGATGGTCGTGCCCTGGAAGTGGGTACCTTTGTGATGGTGTTGGCTCAGCAGCAGGACATCTCCTCCTATCTCCCCTTGCTGTGCAGATTCTCAACCACAAACTGCCATCAGGTTGCCCTCCCTGCAAGGATTACAACAGAGTCTGGCCACAGTCTCTCCACTCTCCTCTGCCCTCCATTCCACCCACTTTAGCAGGTGCTGTGGTTGCAGGTTGTGATTGCAGGGAATCATCATGGAATAGGTTTCATGCATGCCAACCACATTCCGTCCAGGGAGCATCAATTGTATTTTACACTGTAATTTTTAAGGATGTGAATAAAACTTCTCAGTTTCCTCTGATTTTATGTCCAGTCATCTTTCTACTGACATCAACAAAGAATGACAATTAAAAGATCAGAAAGTGTATTTTTACACAAAGGGAAAAAAAAAAAGAAAAGCAAGACAATATGGTATTCCTTTCTTCTGCTTTATTCTCACCTTAGCCTATCATCAGTCTTGCCCTGTCTCTCCTCTATCTTCATCAACTTTCCACCATCTCCCCTTGAAGGAGCTTCTCTAATCTTCACTCTGATTTAGATCTAGCTAAAAAGCCAAGTTTATAGCATACGCATGTACATGTGTATAAAATCTGTTAGGTTTTCTATTCCCACTGCAGTGAATATTTAATTTGCTAAAGAAATCCACAAAACTAGTTTTGCTTTCATTTGATGTACAATTTTATTTCAAATTCTGTTACAGTATTGTGTCATACAGATTCATGTACATTCTTCTACAAGACTCTCTTGGGGCTTCAGTGCCCTTCTGCCTTTCTGATGTTCTGTGCATTTACATGCATAACTTTATTCACCTGCATGTTTATGTAGTCAGAAATTTATTGATCACATTTTTAAAAATTGACTGCACTGTTGGAAGAGCACTGAAAACAATGTGTGATTGTTTTGATACTCGGAATCTAACCCTGCGTATCTCAGATACATAAATAATTTTATGAGTTTGGTAGAACTGTTTTTGTAACTGGTCCAGTGAATCTGAGAGCACTTATAATCTCCATGAGGAGTGAGTGAGCTGTTACTGGCATGAAAGGTCAGAACAGTTGCTTCAGAAGAAATGTCAGGAGTTTGTTTTGAAGGCTGCAGTCACCTCTCTCTTTCAGTGCATTTTTGGGGTTCTTTTGACCATGCTTAGTTAGAAAAGGAAGTGTAATCACAACACTATTGTTCACAAGAGACTTTGAACATGCAAGACAAGTGATTAAAATTGCCACCCTCACAAATGCAAGGGTGATCACCTGGACTGATTCCACGCTCAGGCAGCCAAGGTTTATGGAGCCAAAAAAATTTACTGTTTTGAATTTGTAGCTCTGTTTACTCTTACAAATCATCTGAAAATCAAAATAAACACTTGGATCCCTTAATCATCTCCTCAAGAATCCTAGTTTGCAGTTCCTATAAGTTGTTAGTCAGCATTAGGTGCTGGGATTGGTATCCAATAGTTATGATTATGCAGTTTCAATTTTTTTATATATCTTTTCTTCCCAACTTTCATGAATTTATTGTGCATAGGCTGATCTATACATAAGCATTGCTCAGGGATTGTTATTCTATTCAAAATATGAAATGGAGTGCAAATGTTTATTCTTCCTTGGATATCTTTGCAGAATATGTTACACATTAAGACTTACACAGTTATAAAATTTAAAAGTTGAAAACATAGAATGAAAACTATCCTATAATCAAGCAGATGTACAAAGGCCTTGGTACTTATTTCCTTTCTCAGGAAAGGAGTCCATCAGCAATATGCAGTGTTACAGTGGTACAGGAGGACCAGATTAGGTCTCAGCAAAACCTCACTGCAGAATGCATTAGCTGAAGGTTGTAGATTAAGCCAAAGAAAGGCAGGAGATCACCCTATCTGCACTCCCACTTGGGAAAAAAGCAAGCTGTTCTACCAAAGGTTTGGATGAATTACACTGCTCTGTTAGTTCCACACACAGTATAACCTCCTTATTTAAAAAGATAGTGTGTTTGTCTTTCATCATACAATCTTTTACAAGCAGACATTTTTATTTCAAGGCTTTAACAGAAGATATTCCATCTTCCTTTAACTTCTTCACCCCTAAAACTCACTTTAGGATGGTTGAAATAACTGCTGTTATCTGTCTCATTTCTCAGTCTCCTCAAAGTCACCCTCAGCTCTAACATTCCAACCAAAATTTCTCAGAAAATTCACACTTCATTTTAGGGACAAGATCACTTAATCAATGTTAAGTACTGCATTTCCCACAGACAAAGGAGAGAAAGATCAGACTGACACTCTCAGATCGTTTTCACTATACCTGAAGTCTGGAAAACCAAGTTCCACTGTAAAAGCCAAATTTAGGACATTTAAGAAAGCACAGCCTGGTTTATTTCAGCAGGTATTTTACCAAGCTTAGGTTTGTAGTGATCAGCTCCTTACTTTAAAATATCATTTTAAAAAAACAAGGATAATTATATTTTCAGTGAATGATTTGTCTTTTTTGTAACAAACAGCTAATTTCAAATCTTGTATAGAATGTCGTACAAAGAGAAAAGAGAAAGACATCTTCTTCCAGTGTGGAATCTTCCCTAAAATTCAATGAGTCAGTTTTTCAGAAAATATGTTCAGAGCTCTTCCTACATCCAGGACCCATGTTATCCTTGATCAGAGTTGAAAGTTTCCCACAGGCAAAATCGCCAAGTTGGAGTTGGCTNAGCACCTAACTCAGTGTCTTTTTAAAGAGTTTGAAGACCCCTGTCTAGTGAATGTAAGAGAACAATGAAATTCTGCTACAGCGGTCACAGCAGAACTCTTGACTAAATATAACAAAGTTGTTGGGTAGGGCAAGGAGGTCACAATTTTTGTTCCATCTGCCACATTTTCACAGACCTTTCAAGGGAAGTTATTGTAACTGAGACAAGTATCTAGAAATCTCTTCACACAAGCATAAACTGCAACAAATTTTAAAAGATGAGGAGAGGAAGGTGAACAGGTAATGGGCCATGCAAGATCTGCTCTCTGTAACATGCAGTTCAACAAGAACATTGCCATATTGAGCTGATGAATCTGACAGCAGCATTTGTCTTAGCCAACATTCCTCTTAATACCCTGGGTCATCCAGCCATGAAAAAGCACACACAACTATAATTTAAAGAATATTGGCCTAATCTGTGTGGCTCTCTAGCTGAGAAAAATTCAGCCTGCCTGTCCTTTCTGAAGCAGAAAAAAAGGAATGAAAAGATAAAGATAGAGCATCTGTGTCCTGCAATCACAAAATTACTAAGGCAGGAGACTGAGACCCTGTGCTTTGAGCACTGCTCTGTTAGAAGCATGACAACAGCTTGGGAATGTGCTGACTGAAACCCACTACAACAGGCCCTGTGGTCCCTGAAAACAATAACTTCAGGAATCCCATAACTAGAGGACTGGTGGGCAGATCTATATTAGGAATACACAGAAAAGGCAAACCATCAATAATTTACTGTCAGATGAAGAACTATCCTGTACGTTTCTAAGAACATAATAAGGCTTGTTTACGGCTTTCTGGGGGAAAAAATCAACTGTTTGAGATGCTTTTAAGGGGAAAAAACATCACAGTTGTATTTAGACTAGTAAATCAGATCTCTATCAGATCTCTAGCAGTTCATAAATACCATCAGCAGTACTTTGCTGCCCCGTGAGAAAAGCAAATAGTTTATTACAATGCCAAGGACAGTGATTGTGCCAATAACAAAGCCTAAAACTATCTTCAGATCTCTTGTCCTACAATCTACTGCTAGACTCTAAGTGCCTGTAATTGTCAAAGATATTGTCTTAGGAAGTTTTTTTCTTTTTTTGCTAGAGTCATATTTTGAAATTATTTCTCTTTTGCCAAAGAAGAAATTGAAACACAATAAAAAATATGGGAATAAAGCAAATACACAAAAAATATATTCTGGACTGCATAACAAAATCCCCAAGCAATAGTGGTTTTTTCCTCATTTACACATTATATTAGGCTTTGATGAATTAAAGTGTATTTCCAGTTAGATTCCGGCAGTGCAGATTTGAATGAAAGACCACATTCATTTGGCAAGCAGATGCTAGAGGATGGTCTCATCATGGTTCATAATTCACTGTATGTCTAAATATTTTGAGTAACCAATGTTTTATTACAGCATAAACCAGTAACTGCTCTTGTGACAAGATCCTTGACTTAAAATCATATCAGAGCAAGTAGATAGGAAAGCCCAAGGAAAGATAACCAAGGTAATATTATTATTTTATTTTATTTCTATTTTTTTGGTAGGGTAAAGGTTTTGGGTTTTTTATTTTCCTTGTCATGTGTTTCAAATGGAACCAAGGACTTGGAAAGTCAGCTGGAATTTAGACACACTGCAGACTCCATATAATTCTGTCTCCACCTAACAGTTGATCTTACCCCTTCATCAGTATCAGTGCACTGCATGTCTGTATCTGTGAATAGTATCTCTGAGGAATATTCATTAATAATGTGCAAATATATCTTGACAAAATGAAAGAAACATTAAGAAGCATGTGTGATGACAATTATAAATAGGGTAAACTGAACTGCAGCTTTAATGGACATAAATTGATTTGTGGCTGGATTTGACATCCTACAGTTTTGAGACTAACAAAAGTTAGACAGAACTCATAGTCTTTGAAATGTTCAAATAAAGAAGTTAAACAAACAGTTTCATTTCATTTACAGTCTCAAATAACAGAAGATTTGTGCAATGTTCATTATAAGTTTTTAAATCTTTAAAACAACTCCATACTCTCTCAGTTGATAATCAGCTGCAGAGCACTGTCCTGAAACAGGTGAGCACTAAGAGCAGGCAAGCTTTCCAAACCCCTCCCACTGGCAGGTGCCAAGATGCAGCATTGACCCCTGTCCAGCTCCTGCTGACTTGTTGAGCAGAGTGCAATTCATTTTGTATTTGAAATACACCACAGGGGAAGGATTTTCTGGGCAAAATGATGCAGTCTGAGGCATAGGCCAATATGTAGGTCAGAGGGGATGCAGGATACATGGCTGTTGTTAAAGGCAAACTCTGAGACCAAAGGGAAGACATACATATATTAATCAGACACATTATATCTGAAACAGGATGACAGATCACTCTGACTTTCAGCTCAGGTCTGATTTCATTACATCACTTTTTATTGATTTGGAAAGGTGTGGAAGCTGCTTAAGGTTGATAGACAGCAGAGATATTAATAAAAAGGCTTGTATCTGGCAAGTGTCCTTACATAATCCTGTAAATACCGTCTGTGCTGCACAACACCCTTTGCTTACATTATACACTCACTTCTGTTATATCACTGTGTCAAATGCTTGAGTATGCCCCAAAACTCCACAAAAAACATCCCATAGAAGAAAAAGGAATCCAACAAAAAACATTCTGGACTCTCTGTTTACTATACAGAGAGAAAATGAGACTACCTGGGAAACCAGAAAAGGAACCATGAAACAAAACACAGTGCTTAGCGATTTTCTTGAATGATCCCTACAGCAACCAGCAACACTGCTGTGTACAAATGCAAAGCTCTCCACTTGTTTGTGTACTTCAAATACCCTGTCACTGTTACATCACAGCATATGATGAATTTCTATTCAAGCAAGCATTATGTAATTACCTGCTGTGCCAGCAATCACAGAGGTTGTGCTTGCTACAAAGCCACAAGAAGGCTGGCACTGCTTACAAAGTCTTTCTTCCTAAGGATCCTGCCCTCTTTCTTCGGGCTCTGCAGGTATCAAGCAGGTAGGCAGATGTCCCTGTTGCAGAACACTATATCTGGCTACTCACAAGTGAGAAAATTTTCCCAAGCATCAACGGCCACACATCCAAAACTCAAAGAGGTGATGGGGATGTAATTTCCCAACTTGTCCTCTACACAGTGGCAGCCCCCTGAGAGTTGCAATGCCATTGCCCAGCGGGTGAAGTACAGATGAGCAGCCCAAGGAGAACAAAACTGAATGAAGGAGATTTCTTTGCTAAACTTTGTTTCACAGTTATCACTTAGCAAATCTGAGCTAGCATCATGTGAAGAAATTACCATGAAGCAATCAGCTTGACCTGCTATTTGCTTCTGTAGCTAACTTGGTGGACATGAAAGCACATTCTTTCTTCTCTCTACTGCCATTTTTGCATCCAAGAGCAAACTGTCACAGAGAATAGAGCTTTGTCTTTTTTGGCAAGGAGATGGAGTATGGTTTCAGATAAACTAGATGAATAACAAAGAGTGAAGCTGGTGCAAAAGGCCATCAAACCTTATTAATACTTTGCTTGAACTTCTTGCTCTGAGGGTGGTTCTTGCTGAGAAACACTAACTCTGAAACACAATCTGCCATTTGTTAATACCTGCTAGGCAGAATGTAGGGTTGCCATATTAAACATCAAGACTCCTTTAAAAAAAAACCAAAACCCAATCAAACAAAAAAAAAAAAAAAAAAAAAAAAAATCAAACAGCAAGCTAATGCAAGCTAATGGAGGGATCTAAAGGAAGATCAAAGGGAGTGTACTTCTAGGTGTTATGGTAGCCAAATAAATCCTGCTGAATTTCAGCATGTCATTCTAATCACTTGGCTCATTGATCTTAAAGGTCTTTTCTAACATAAATTATTTTATGATTTTCTGCAAATTTAGACGTCTTTAAATGATTGCTATTCATTGGCTCATTTTCTGTTCTCTCCAAATTCCTATTTGTTATGATTTTCCAGAAAACCTGTCCACAGCTCATACGAGGAAATATCTCCCCTTGCTATAGCTGTAGGGAAACAAAGTATAGGTGATTTTTCAGGATTGAGGCAATATACTCCAGGGGAATTCAGCAGCTATTCCTAAATCAATTTTGCTATTAACACAAGACCTTTACACTGCATACTGTATTGTACCAGTAAAGCTTTAAATGATATTCCACTCTCTGTTCCTTACCAGAAACATGCTAATAGGGGAAGGGACTTAGGCACAAAGGTGCCTCAGCCAAACCACTGGTGGGGATTGACTACTGACACCACCTACACAACATACAGAGGCTGCAGATTTGTCAGCCCATGGTGTAGCCTGAACTGGTTGCTCACAGTAGTCACTACATTCAGCAGGGACCATATAAACTAGCCGTCATTTTAAAAAATTCTGTTTGAGAATCAAAACGCCTTTTTTTTGTTTGCCTGTTTGAAGGAAAATTTTTCAGAAGTTCATCATTAGCAAGCCTCTTAATAGTATCTGCTGGTAGGTACCCATATCTTTTTTTCCTTGAAACACAAATCCCTTATGGGATTGGCAGAGGAGGGTAAGCTCTTCTCCTCGTACCTTTTCATCTAATACCAATTACAGCCTTTGGAAGAACTGTGTTCAGTCTGCAGGTAGCAAAGATATTTTAAAACATGCTGGATCAAAATTCAAAGCTCCATGCTTATAATGCATTGCAGAAACCTGCTTCAAGCAGAGTATCTTGAAGTGCCATGTGACAGAATGGATATCATTTTGAAAGGTTAATAGGTATGATAAATGTTCAGAGGTCAATGGCCATCTGGAGCCTTTTATCCAAACTTTTTATGCTTTTGGCATTAAAATAATATTTCTTTTAGAGTAAGTTATATTTGATCATATGTGGGTTTTTAAAATAAAAAACCTGAAACACAGAAAGTTAAATTGATCTTAAAATAATGAAGATTGACATGAAACAATTGAAGTGGGTTTTGTTTGTTTGTTTACATTATTTTTGTTTTTAAAATGTGTAAATAATAAGTTATACCTTTATTTTTATTTCCCTTGTTTAGGACTTTTACATTAAGGTTTTCATATATTACAAAGTTTGAACTTAAAATGTACCTCACATAGAACCATAAATAAATCTACCATGAAATTTATAATCATTTTCTCATATATAAATATAACTATAATCCTGCAGTCTTGAGGTAAGAAACTTTCTAACAGACAAGTAACCCAAAGTCTTTTCTAAAATCAGATTCTTGATCTGTTATTCTGTTTGGTGCTTGTTCTAACACACCAGCGTTTCCCTTCTTTTAGTTCTACAACTCTCCTCATGCAAGGCTTATAGTCACTAAAGTGAAAATATTCTCTTAACCAGTAGAAAACAGATAGGAGCACATAAAGAGAGGACACATCTGAGCAGAACTGTAATCTGAGTGGGATTAATCTGAGTGGGACCGCATTGAGCAAAGCTACCTTAATAAAGTGCAACTGAACCATGGTTTACATCAGCTTTCAAAAACAAAGATACCAATATTAGGCATTAGACAACATCAATGGGCAATAAGAGGTTGGGGGTTGTTTGAAGGGGGTTTTTTTGTTGTTCTTGTTGTTTTTTATGGCAATCCTGAGGCTCAGGGGTAGCAGTTTGTTTTAGAATTTACTCTTCCTCAGCATGTATTCATCTTACAAAGCATGTCAGGCTTGAACCAGAAATCAAAATCAGGAACAGGAGTGCTTAATCATATCAAAACATGCTGAGGGATTGAAAGATCAATCCTGGTGTGTTTTCACATGGTAACCACTATGCTGTGTTAAATAACAGCACAGTAGGACAGTAGCTATTACTTACATTGGTAATATGAGCACGGGCTTTACTTTCAAGAATTGTTACTTGAATGGTAATGCTGATGTACTTTATTGTCACAGAGGAAGGAATACCACATGGATTCAGATGTCATAGAATATCTTATTTCAAATTTGAAGTCCATTGACTGTGAAAATCACCAGCACAAAAGGAATTCATCACTGCAAGTCAAATACTTCCGCATCCTCCCTATCCAGCCATTTACATACAGCTGCTTCAAACTGACATCTAGTTTTGTATAATCACCTTCTACAGAATGCCTAGATGGGAAATTAGAAAATTGTTGCCACCACCTAAAATCTTACAGATCTTCATTCATTGAGGGGAAGCCATCTTACCAGCTTTGACTCACCAGAAGGATCAACTTGATCCAATGTAGAAAGTTTTCATTTTTCACAGTTCAGCAATATAATGCAGTATGACTAAATACAGAACTTTGATTTCCAGTCATTAAGATACATAAGTAAACTAAGATCTATTCTCTAAATTCTGTTTCAATGTGTTGAGAAATGCTTCAGGACACTTATACATATACTACATGATGCCTTACCACAGTAGAGGATTTTTTTTTTTAATTTCTTCAATGGATTTTTTTTGTCTGCCTCTAATGTATCTATTTCAAAATAGTTTCTATTTGAACATGTCACATCCTCTCTGATTTTGATCAATTATAGATTTGAGGGTAATTTTTGATAATGTGAATATTACAATATCTACCAAAACAAAACACAAAGATCTTTGAGGAACCAAACTGGTTTTGACCATATCAAGAGGAATCAAAAAGCTTCACAAAAAACTATTTTCCTTTAAATTGTCAATCTTTCTTTTAAAATTTTCTATGAGCAATATTTTCAATTTAAGAAAAAAACTTTCATAAAAACCCTGACATGTGGAAATAAAAATTTTACTTTGCTTTTATGAAAACCTCAGGGCCCTTCCTTACGTACAATACTTCTGTATGTTGCAAGGTAAACACACTTAACATTTCTTTTGATTAAACTAAGTATTTGTTATCAGTAGTTTTTCTTTGTTGAAACTTATTTTATTGATTTTTAAATAAAGGACTGTACAATTCTTGATGCATGACAACATGAAATCCCACAAGAGAGAACATTTCAAAAGGAATTCAACAATATACACCAGTTATGTCAAATAAAGTCATCCAGAAAGCAATGCCTGAGGGAAAAGTCTTCTGCCGCTGGGTAATAAAGACATCTGTCAAAACTTGTACAATAATCAGGGCTGGATGTATGTGCATGCACAGAACAATAAACAAAAGCTTACAGACACATAGGATGAAAGAACATATCATTTAAACAACTTTCTTAGGAATAAATTATTCAAAGAGGACAGCAGTGTTAACAAGCCTAAGAAAAAAGATGCCATCCTACGTGGTGCAAGCCTGGCACAGAGATGCATTTTTGTTATTCTCTTTGTAATAGAGAAGAAGAAAGGGACGAATCTGAAAAATCCTAGTTCACCTGGTCTCATTTCTAAACATCATTAATCTTCTTTGCCCTGCTAGATGTTTCTTTACTATTTTCTAGGTACAGTTGCAGTTGGTCTTTATAGATAGTTAGATATATCTAGATATCTAGATATACAGATATATATATATTAGACATATATCTATAGATACAGATATAGATAGTTAGATATATAGATATCTATAGATAACTAACCCCGGAAGATTAGTTAACTACAGTTTTCACTGAGTCTTCCCATGGTTACCTATATCTGGAACACAGATTCTCCTCTCCTGACAGCCATCTAGATAACCTATGTTTCTGAAGATAAGGTACATTCACATGAGATCTTTACATCAGACTGCTCCTGTGGCTTACCACCCTTGACACTGGGCTTGTTTCTGCAAAACATTCTCCTTTCACCTGGGACAAGTATTTTTTAGGATGTTACAAAAAAAGATACGGCAAGTTTCCTGCTGGATACACATAATATTCTTCAGTTTTCATGAGTGAGTGTCTGTTACTTTAGCTCTGACTTCTACTAAACACTCCATGCAAACAAGATATTTCTTCCAGATACATTAGAATGAGGTATGTTGCTGGTACTCAAAGCTTTTCCTGCACCCAATTTTTTCTAAAGATTTTTCTGTCTGTGAATGAACTGTTTTCCCTCACAGCCATCTCTTCTTATTTTCAACACTTTTTGATGTATGTTCATAGTTATACTTGAGTTGGTGAATAAGGACTTTACAGTTAAAATTTTAAAGCAGGTATGTTTTATTCCAGCTGGGACACATGGGGGATATGTCCACTGAAGGCATGTGTACCTGGTGAGACAGATTTCAGGTTTAAATACACATTGATCTCCCAAGCCCACACCTCCCTGCCTGCCCATTCCTCACCCAGAGTCTTTAGTGGGGCCATGCCTCCTGGTGGTCGTGGGTGGGCATCTTTGATGAAGTAACATCATCTTCCTCGGTGTTCCCTGCTTGACCCTTTCTTCTGGGCAGGAGCAGTGGAGGTGTGGCTTTCCATCAGGTCAGTTTGTCCTGGCCAAAACCAGTAGCCTGGTTCGTGCTGGCTCCTTAAGCAAAAGGTTCTGCTTTATGAGTTTCAACAATACCTGAGCCTTGCTTTACTGAGCNCACACCTCCCTGCCTGCCCATTCCTCACCCAGAGTCTTTAGTGGGGCCATGCCTCCTGGTGGTCGTGGGTGGGCATCTTTGATGAAGTAACATCATCTTCCTCGGTGTTCCCTGCTTGACCCTTTCTTCTGGGCAGGAGCAGTGGAGGTGTGGCTTTCCATCAGGTCAGTTTGTCCTGGCCAAAACCAGTAGCCTGGTTCGTGCTGGCTCCTTAAGCAAAAGGTTCTGCTTTATGAGTTTCAACAATACCTGAGCCTTGCTTTACTGAGCTTTCTTATCTTTATGGCCTTTACCTAGCAACTAAATTCTCATGTGTTCTGTTACAAGCTGTCTCTACCCAGCAAGTTACATTCCCGTTAAAACCATGTTCTATACTTCTGCAAATTTGCTAAATAAGCTATATATATATTTCTGTTTTCCTCCACCCACCTAAGCACATTATATGCTTCTGAAATTCTAAATTTTCATATATGTTTCCCATATCATACTTTTCTTATGCACATCTCAGAAAATAACAATGATTTGACAGGCAGATGAAATTCTTTGTGGCTCACTCAGGGGCATGTGATATTTGATTAATACCATGTTTCAGCCCGCCTGCTTGCAAATTACTGAAGGAAGTAAAATCACTCTTAACAGAGTATTAGACATCTGGTGAGTTTTATTTTGCCTATAACATTTTCAGGAAGTTCACGTTCTTTGCTAAGTTATTAATATTCAATTCAGAATTTTCAGAATTGTTATGTTCCTCTGTCTTCCTTAATTCTGTGCTGCAAGCCTGTGGCTTTTCTAGAAGAAATACATACTCAGTATTAATAGGGATTATGTATAATCCATGTATAATCATTTTTTCCCAACTGATTTTTACTCCTCCCTTATAAACGGACCACTAAACTGTTAACTTCGGGTCTCTGTCTTCCTCACCTTCAAGGACCACTAATGCAATCAGAAGACCAATACATGTGTATTGACTTGGATATAATATCCAAGTCTACATCTTTATCCCAAAGTTAAAGTCACTGAGAAAATTAAATCCCTAGACTGGACATTATATTTCTAAAGTCTAATTATTGGAAGTTTAACAATAAATGGATGGCAATTATTTTTTCCCTTAAGCTTATCACTTTATTTTAAATCAAATATTACAGTTACAACACCTTCCTAAGGAAAACAATCCAATGTTTGTCTCTGAATATAAGGTCATGCTATATGCCCAGTCATGAAGAAAGTAAACGTCATTTTTTTTCTTTATAGCTTCAAAATACCTTACAACCATTAAATTAATACATATGAGACAGCCCAGTTTATAACCTTGGCTAAATGATTACATTTGATTCTTAGAATTGAAAGATGTAACTCTCTTATTGGAGCATCCTAAAGAATAATCTTGTTAAGAGATGCTGAGCAATGCAAGTTTAATTCAGTTGCCTTTGTGTCAGCTCTTGTCTTTGCCTCAGCTTTGCCTTTCTATTTTTCTCCCTTTCTGCTCCACAAAACACATCAAGTCTTAATTCATGGGCTTCATAAATTCAAAACAGGTTTCTTTGATCAGGTGGAAAGCCTTAAGGAAACATAACATACTATTTGTAGTGAACATAGGGCCCATTCTCTTCCATCATTTCTATGGTTGATCAGATAGTCATGTGGATGCCAAGATCTGTAAGATTCAGAAAATACATCTGGCATTTTGGCAGGCTTCAGAAGCATCATTCATAATAATCTTGCACTTGCCTCTGACTATGTCACCTGCTCAGGCTGTCCTTTCTCAGAGTTTGTAACATGATCCTTACCTGCTTTTCCAGATCACAACTCTTTGTATTCTTGAAGTGTGAGTTTATACCTGCTGCATTCAGTACTATGCTTCTGTGACATAAATCAGTGTACAAAGATGTTTGACACGTACTGAATGGATGATCCCTGCCCCACATGATGGAATTTTTTACTTGTCAAGGTATGTTTTCTTTTTCACACAGCTATCCTTCCTCACTGACTTTTCTTGGTATGATGGAATGAAACATCCTAACATGCAATGTGCATGGAATTTTCTCATGAATATATCAGATATACACCTAACTTCAAGTGACCATGCCATTTCTCCTCTTTTCTGTAACTCTGCCTCTTAACCTACGTATGAAGGCTGTCATATTGCTAATAAATTTTAAAAGCTAATTAGTCACAGTACACTTCCAATTTTACTCCACAGAAAAATGGTGTCTCCAAGACCAGGATTATTTATAATTGAACGGCTTTACCCAAGTGAATTTATTGTGTGAGAGAAATTCACAAAGAATTCAATATAACTATAACATCATTGACAATTATTGTACAAAATCTACCATATACACCATACCTACTGGAAGTGTTTGTACACTCAACAGTTAGTCAAATATTCTTTTACAAGACAGAGAAGAGGCTAGCTTGAATACTTTTGTTCTAGTCTGGAATTTGTAATTGATCAAAATGCTTGCCAGTTGTTGACATGGGTTAATTCCTGAGTGACATTTAAAATTTCTTTTAGAAATTTAAGTCTCAGTGAAAGGCTACAGCTGATCGTACTCTAACCAATCTTATCTAGCTCCTTTTGATGCTTTTCAAGGCCTGAGATAAAACAGTCTACTAAAACAAATGGGGCTGATTTGCATTCCATTATCTGCTGTTGAAGCGTCGGTAAGAATTTCTGAGTATCAAGTATATTCAATTCATTAAGAAAACATGAAGAATTCAGTGAGCTAGTCATTCGTATTTTCCCTCCCGTTTGTCCTATTTTTCTTGTAAAAGTATAAAACCCCACCAATTAAAAGATGTTTTTCTTGAGAGGAAGAAAAGTTAACAGGCTGTTTCACAGTATTTTCCCCACAGTTGAAAGTAATATATTTTCCATGCAGTGAACACTGCAAGAAATGGAACTGGTGCAAATGTTTTGAAGCTATAGCTGACCCAGTCAGTACCTTTCTGAATGATGGCACCTCCTGACATTCACTTGGCATTGAGCAAAAATTATTGCAGTCAATATCTAAACACTAAATGTTACTTTGACCTAATTTTCTGTGTTGCGTATAGAAAGACAAGGTGATAAAGTGATAGGTTCCATTAAAAAGGCACCCTGCATGTATTGTTTGGGGTTGTTTTTTTCATTAATACACTCTTTTCTGGTATTGCCTATGACAAAGTCATTTTGACAGAGCTGTAGGACTTTCTTTCACCTAATTTCCTTTGGCAGACCAAGGCAGTTTTTAGCATGGTGATTGATCTCTTGGTTATCTGGACATTCTCATTTTAAACTGCTGTTGAAGAGACTTGAATAATTTACACTTCCTGCCATGAACTTGGCAGCTTTTTTCAATAGCTGCTGATTTATTGCATCAAGCAGTGTGACAGTTTTCTAGTCTGTATAAATGCAACGTGCAGTTACAAAGAGTAGTACATGTAGCGGCGGATTACAAACTTCACTCTTGTCATCAAGAGCTTTTAAAGGCTTCTCTAAGCAGGCAGAAATTATCTTAACACTCAGACCACTCTGAATTGGTCCCTAGCCAGTCAATTAAGGAAAAAAAAAAAAAGGGAAAGTAAAAAAGGAAAAGGAATTTAGCAGTAAAACTAACCTAAACCAAACGTTACAATACAAAAATAACCCTGAGCAGCCAGCTGCAGTATTTTTCTTCAAGGGTGATGTCAATTAATATCTTAATTCATGCATTATACCATGAGAAACATCAAATATTTTAGCTTAGGTTATCCAAGACCTTTCTTGGCAAGAGAAGTATCAGGCACACCAGCTGTTCACCTAAAGTTTGCAGCCAGCAGTCTAAAAAGCATCTAGCAGCAGGATGGAAAGAAGGAAGAAGGGATGAGCAAATCAGCAGAGCTGGATGCAGCTGTTTCACTCTCAGTCGGTAGAATGATGTCAAAGAAACGCTTGAGTGTAGGGCTTTGTTACTTTGTTCTTTAGCTGCCTGTCGCACTCCACAGCTATCCTTGCAGCAGCTTCCTTTCACTGCTTGATGTAATCATACTTTAGTTTTGTGAGTCTACTGCATATGTCAAAATTATGTCACAGACACTCCATTGCTGTTGGCCCTACTGAAGAGTACCATGCAGAACTAATATCTTTCCTTCTCCACAGGAGAGCTGTTTCCATAGATCAAGTTTACTGATTTTCAAAGAACCAGTGCTTGTTTGACTATGTACAAACAAGTGAAGGTTTATTGATTTTTTTTCTCTCCTTGAAATATTGCAGGAATAAAAAAAGAAAATTGTCCACTATCAGTAGCATTATGCTACTTGGTTTAAATGTGTATACTCACAAGGTATTATTCAAAATATAAGAGCAAAAGAAAGCATTTGGAAGCAAAAAAAAAGGTAAATACCACCAATGTATCTGATTATTGTATATAAAACATCTTTAATTTAGTCTACATCATTCCTCTTTACATTTCAATCTTGGGTTTTTTTTCAATTAGAGCATATAATACAAGCAAAGTATAATACTGTTCTTCATATGCATACACATACATCAGTAACTCACTAGTACTTCAGATTTAGATGCTCACAAGTTATAACCTATCAAATTCAGAACACCCATGACAGTGTGAAGCAATGAAGTCTAATTATCCTTACACAGTGATATCAGAAAAAGAAAAATTAGAAAAAATTACACTCTTAGCAAAGCTGCTTAGACAGATCAGCATCATCTGCCATACAGCATCACTAAGCCTCTTAAACTTGTGAAACTTTGCCACACCCAACATGCTCCTTCTCCCCTTTCATTAGGCAACCAATTCCCAAACTTTCTGGTCTTCTTTTCATAGCACCTTATGCCTCGAAGAAAACACATAAAAATTCTAAAATTTGCAGGTTTTGACTCATGAGTAATTAAGAGATAGTCTAATTTTCTCCAGGTGAATGTTATCTTTCACAGTTAGACTAACCAGACTATAAAGGTCTTAGAAGCATTAGGTGATTTTAAAGATTTTTAAAGATGAAAATTTTGTCCCACCACCAAATGTCAAATTCCTTATGGTAAGTTACAAGAGAGAATAAAGTACAAATTTTGTAGAGAATCTCAGTCTCAAAATTCAATCTTTCAGAAAGCAGAGTACAACTAGCAAAATGGTATGGAATTGCTATGAGATTCCTCTGTAGCCATGGGCACATTGTCATGGTCCCTGGTGTTTGACAAAGATTCTCTCCCACATGTCAAATACAGGTGTACACTTGGTGTACAACCATTGCTATACAACCAAATTAAGATATGTGTTTAAAACTGCACTGGCTCTGCTGGTAAATACAGTAATAGTGGGAACCAGAATTTCTTTTTAATAATAGTCTCTCTAATTAATAATTCCTAAGAATTCAAACTGTTTGGGAACTGTTTCAGTCACACCTTCTAAAACATCTATTTTCTTATATTACTAGAAATGCATTTTAAATCTCAAGTTTTAAGCCTATTTAAAAGTGTTCTTTTCTGTAATTTTGTTCCTCTGCAACTGTCTAGTTTTTTCTTATTTCCCCTGACCTCTCTTCATCCTGAGTTCTCTTTAAAGATCACTCTTTTTTGCCCCCTGTGTTCTGTCTGTCATTTATATTTCTTCCTGGCCTTAATTGCTGGCTTCGTTTCCCTAATCAGCTTCTTTTCTGTGCAGCTTTGAGACTTCTCCTTTTATGTCACTCTTCACTGTTGGCAACTTCACACTAGTTTCAGAAATACGAAGAAACCCAACACCAGGGCCTGAGTGCTCATGACCCTCACCTCTTCGCACTGCCTTGCAGATACAAAAGAAAGTATAAAGCTGGCTGAAAACAATATTTCTTTGTCAAAAATCTATGAGTACTGGATGACAGAGGTCTCTCAAAGTCTGCTAGAGATGCTGAGGTGACCACAAGTTGTCACAAAGATGTGTCTTTCAGGTGCCATGTTTTTCCGTAGATGCACATGGAAAACAAATTAAAATCTGAGATAAAAACATAATCATAGACAGACATAAAACCAACCACCCATTGCCTAAATTACCTAAAGATGGGTAAATTTTCTTGCTAAAGCTGTTGCAGTTGAGGTTAAAGTTTTCTAACCTGGCTGTACTGTCCTTACTACCGTACTAAAACAATAAAAAAGGGAACACTAAAATATACGGCAAGCAGGAGCCTTGGGTAGCATCAGTCTGGTTATTTTCATGTACTTTGGATTTACCCGGATTTAAGGACGAATTAGAGGGTGGTAACTCCTAAACTCCTATCACAGATTTTTTCCTAAACATGAGGGATAGCATGTGTTTTGGCAGAGTCCCCAAGAGTACCTCAGAGGCTCAGGTTCTGAAGGTTTACAGACTCAAGAACTGTGCTGGTTAAGCCACTTTATGTAGTCTCACTTTTTACTCAGACTGAGTCACAGGCAAGTGGATCACAAAAGGTCCATTCAGGATTCAGGCATTAAAAAAAGAGAGAGGAATTTTGTCCAAAGAAAAGACAAAAAAGGAAGAGTGACTGGAATACAACATTAATGATGGATTCAGAATTTATTATTTTTACCTTTTTTTCGCACATCCACTTATACACCTACGTATACACTTTACATGAACACATAAGCAGTCTATCTACTTCAGCACATTTCTGATGTATCCAGAAGGAATCAGGTTTCAAATGAAGAATTTGAAATTGAAGAACAAGAATTTCTGGTACTTTTCATGAAAGAAATTTCATGAAGAATTTCTGGTACTTTTAGTTTAGTCTTGCTATTTCCATCATTTTAGCTCTCCCTAAGGAGAACATAAGAAGACTAAGACAGTCCCTGCTGATTTGAATAACTACAGAGTTATAGACTAATGGAAGTTGGGAGAGACACATGAATGGTCAACACCTCATCATAGCAGTGGGTAAATTTACAGTTAGTTCAGGCTATTCAGGACTTTATCCAGTGAAGTGTTAACATCTTTCAGAGCAAACTACCCAAAATCACTAGAAAATCTGTTCCACTGCATAGTCACACTTATTGTGGAATTTTTCATCTTATCCTGTCCCAGACAACTGCTGAGAGTCTGGCTTTCTCTTCTATTTCCTCTGCCATCTGATATTTGTACACACTGATAAGATAATCCCTAAGTGATCTGGCTTCTCTTCTTCAGGCTAAAGAGCCCTTTCAGTCTCCCCTTGTGTGGCAGGTGTTCCAGTACCTGCAAGCTCCACTGGACTCACTCCACCAAAGCCAAAAACCTCGTGCACTGCAGAACCCAGATCTGAAAGCAACACCCAGATGTGGTCTCACAAGTGCTGAGAATAAGTGTCACTACACTTCAACCTGCTGGTGATATTTTTCCTAACTCATCTCTCAATGTTTTCAGTCTCTTTCTGACACATTGCTCATGACCAATTGCTTTGGCAGGTTTTCCATGCTGTTTTCTTCCAGAGTGCTTTCCATCTTGTTGTCCCCCAGCATGTACTGGTGCATGGTCTTCTTATTACCATGATTTTTTCTTTACCTTTATGAATTTTGTGAGGTTCCTGCCTACCGACTTGTCCAGCCTGTCAAAGTCTCTATGACTAGCAGCAAACCCATCTGGCACAAGAAACACTCTTCCCTGCTTTGTATCATGTGTAAACTTGCTGAATGCCCTCTGCGCTAGAATTCAGGTAATTAAGGAAGATTTTAAACTAGAGTACATCACTAATGACTAGTTCTCATTTGGAATTCATACCACTGACAACAACTCTTTCAGCCCAGCAATTCAGCTTTAAATTCAACTTCCTGTGCACTTATAGCCTGTGCTTCTCAGTCTGTCTGTGAAGGTATTGTGGTAGACAGTGTTGAAAACCTTGTTGAAGTCAGTATAACCAACATCCGCTGCTCTCCCCTCACACATCAAGCCAGTTATATTAGAATAAAAGGTTATCATTTTGGTTAAACATTATGACCACTTCTGATCAATTTCTTGTCCTTCATGTGTTTTGAAATGGTTTCCAGGAGAGCTTCCACCATTACCCTTCCAAGGGATCAAGGTGAGGCTGGCTGGTCTAGAATTCCCTGGATCCCAATTCTCCACCTTCTTAAAGATAGGAGTGAGTCTCATGGGCATACCCTGTTAGATCCCATGGACTTGTGCATATTTTGTTTATTTAAATATTCCCTAACCTGATCCTCCTGTACCGAGGCTGAGTCTTACATGCTTCATATACTCCTGGGATTCCTAATTGCTGCTCTTGACAGAAGAGAGGTCAAGCAGGCATTAAATTCTTCAGCTTTTTCTGTGTCCTTTATCATGAGACCCCCTGCCCTATTCAGCATCAGACCAACATTTTCCATAGTCTTCTTTTTGCTGCTGATAAACTTCTGAAAACTTTTCTTGTTTCCCTTCACATCTCTTGGCAGATTTCTTTCCAGGTGAGGTTTGATTTCCTAACCATGTCTCAGTACATTCAAACTGCTTGTCTGTATTTTTCCCAGGACATTTTTCTCGTTTTCCACCTCTTGTACACTTACGTTATGCATCTGAGTTTTGTCACTATCTTCTTGTTTATCTTTTTGCTTCATTTTGTGTTCATTGGGTTCAACTGTTCTGCAGCTTGAAAGGTGATTCTTTAAAGTCAACAAATTCTTTTAGAGGTCTCTTCTCTCCAGATATATATATTCCATAGGTCTTTTTGAAGAAGATTCAGGCTGAAGTCTGCTCCCCTGAAGTTCAGATTTATGGTTCTCCTTTGTTTACTGTTCTCCAGAGCACCAGAATCTCAATCAATGTAGAGACCAAGGTCTCTACAGCTAAGTCTTCACCTGAACATCCACAAAGAGATTCTTCCTTATTTGTGAAAAACAGGTCCAGCAGAAAATCACTGCTCATCAGGTTCTCAGTCACATGTCTGGAAGCTTTTTTTTTAAATGCATTTCAAAACCATTGGTGATCTGTCCTTCTGTTTTGTGCTTCTAGCAGATATTGTGGTCCTTGAAGTTCTCCATGAGATACAAGTCCTATGAATGTGAAGCTAACTCTAGTAGTCTGAAAACACTCTTGTCTACTTGCTCTCCCTGACCAGGAGCAGTCTTTAGCAGACACACAAAAATTATTCCTGTTGATCAGCCTGCTAACCCTGACTGATAAGCTCTGAATTAACTCGTCATGAATTCCAAGGCAGAGCTTCATGCATTCCCACTTCTCTCACATAAAAGGCAATTTCCTGCCTTCCTACCCTCCTATCCAGTCTCTAAAGGGCCTGTATACATCTATTGCAGCGCTTCCATTATAAGATATCCCACCATATACCTGTGATTCCAATGAGGTCATAGCCCTGCAACAGCACCTCTAATTTCTCCTATTTCTTCCTCATGCTGCATTCATTAGTACAGGCACTCAGCTATGTCCGTCTCCTAAAAAAATATGGGAACTTTCCCAAAAATTTTGTCTTGTACAACTGTCATATGCATACAGAATGTGGGATGACTCCATTTCAACATTCTTTTGCTGATTACAAATTTTCATATCATCGTATATGCTTTGCATGCTTAAGGCAATCGATCACTTCCGCACCTGACTTTTGGTCATTTTTTCTCTCACCATCATTTCTAGCTTAAAGCTCTTCTTCTGTGAGATTTCACTATCCTGGATGTCAGGAAAGCAGGCTTTTCAGGGATCTGATTCAAAGACTACTGCAAGATAAAGCCAAGAAAGGCAGAGGGGACCAAGAAAGCCAGTTAAAGCACACAGATCATATCCTTCAAACTCACAAGTAATGCAACCCAACAAAGAGGAAGTCAGACAAAAATGCCATGTGACATGTGTGAATGAAAAAGGAGCTCCTGGGCAAAAAAAAACACAGGAAGAACAAGTAGCTTGGTAGGAATACAAAGAAATTGAGCACCACGGATCACATTATGAAAGCTGTTAGAATCAAACCCTTTATTAAAGAGACATCAAGGACAGCAAGACCTGTCACTATATGCCCTTGTAAATAGTTCTTTACATCTTCCTTGCGGCGTCAANTCTCACAGGGCTGCTCTCCATCTGCTCATCCCTCAGCCTGTGCTGGTACTGGGGGTGGCCCTGAGCTAGGTGCAGCACCTGGAACTTGTTCTTGTTAAGCCTCATGAGATTCACACAGGCTATTCTCCAGCTTGTGCAGCTCCATCTGGATGGCATCCCATCCTTCAGGTGAGTCAATGGCACCACTCAGCTTCATGCTCCCTGCAAATTTGCTAAGGGTGCACTCAATTTCGTTGTCCATGCCACTGATGAAGATACTAAAGAGCAGGCACATGTCACTGATGTCCATTGGGACTCTCAGCCACTGACCACCATCCTGTGGATAGGAAGACTGCATATTCATACACCAACCAGCTTCTTATCCATCTAACAGTACCATTGAATCATTATCTCTCCAATTTAGAGAAAAGAATGTTGTGGGTAACACTGTGAAAATCTTAAAGAAGTCCAGATAAATGACATCTGTAACCCTTCCTTCTCCACTGATGTAGTAATTAAATAATATTTCAGAACTGTATGTATCTTAATTATTTAAGCATCAAGAGTGTTTAAATATAAAATATCTTTTTTATAAATAATGTGAATATTTTTATTTGATCTATGCTCTTGTTTGCACAGATGCCATGCTACTAAGTAGGTACACTGTTATAAAAATTTCCAATAATATAAGTGATTTTTAAACTCACACCAAAAAAAAACCCCAAAATTCCATTCAACTTAAACTGATCAATTTATACCTGTAAGCATAAGAAATAATCATTCTCATTTTACTCTAGTGAGGGGAATTGCAGATGCTATTCTTATTAATATGAGTGGTTTTTTTGTTGTTTTTTTTTTTTTTTAAATTCTTTACACTCTCATTTGCTCTATTAATTTGTTCTCTTCAAGCAAATCCTTTGACTGGTACTGCTACAGAAGTAGAAATTGTTTTCTTATAAACCTAGTGTTGCTTTTTTGCTAGTGTATCAGTCTGTTTTGTGAAAGTAGACAAATAATTTCTCAAAAATCCCAGAAATATTCAAGAGTGAAACAGATTGGATCATGCATCAAGACTGATAACTAAGAAAGAAAAATAAAAAGCAGTGTAATTAAAGGAAATAACTGGAGAGTTTTCAAACAGGATTTTTAAGATGCATTTAATCATGAGAGACCATCAGAAATTCTCCTCTTTCAGCTAAGTACTGTAAGTAGCTGACTCAGGACCTCAATATCTGTAAAACTGTGGTGGAATATTCTGAACTTCAGGGGAAAAGAATCTTTAGAATAACTAAAGAAAATGTTACTACATTCTGTAATCCAATAGCACACATAAAAGTTATCAACATTACCCTCTTAACACTGAGTGAACTACATCTAACTATCAATTCATTTTCAATTCAGATTAGAAAGAAATTATAAAATAATTTTTGCAGAAATAGAAAAAAGTGACCTTTTCCTGACTGAGCTGGAAACTAGAAAGCATGTTAATTCCTCTTCATTATTTTCAGAAAGGGAAATCATTGTCTTTGGGAAATTAATTTAAAGAGGGCATGTCACACAATAGAAATAAGAGCCTATTATTTTTAGCATACTTTCCTTTCAAGAGAAATAATATAATCTTATTTGTTCATAAAAAGGACAAAAAAGATAAACTCCAAAAAGTCTGACCATTTTCTATTACTATCATACTTAGAGTACAGCAAGCTAAATTCATTTACTGACTTCTACAGAAACATTTTAAGTGAACACTTGGGCCTTAAATAACTCCATACTAAAAACATATATTATAAAATACAATTCAGGCTCTTATTCTTATCTCAGTCATCTTTTTTCTTAGTCCTCCAACACCATCTATCAAATATTTATTCTCTCTAATGCAGAAAGCACATTTTCTGTGTTGATAAACTGAGCTCACTATGTAGCTCTTTTTTCCTACAACTTCCCATTTCTAGCCCAGTAAAGCAACAGCAGGACTACTTAACCTCTTAGAAATAGCAGCTAGAGAAAAAAAAATTAAAATAGCTGTTTTGAAGAGAACATTTTTGGACTCTCATTCCATATCCAAGTTTTAGGTAAGCTGAGATCCCAAAAATAATCTAGGACTGATAGAAATAAACGAGTCTAATGTTTGTCATTGGGCTGTAACAGAAATGCATGACTTCTCAAAAAATATGACAAAAGGAGACAGTTGCCTACTTGACATCAATGAGAGCAGTCTGAAACATGCTAATTAGAAGTATTTGAAGCCTAAGAAAAGGTCTGCTCAGGCATTGGTGGTAATAAGCATGTAGGGTTAAGAGCCCTCACCATGGCACACTTGATGGAAATTCACTGCTCTGATTGAAAATCTGTTTCAACAGATGTAAGATGTAAGGCATACCCAGATGCCAAAATAGATTCTTAGCAGTGTACACCAGTCACACAGTGCTTTGAACAGAAGCAATATAGTGACAATGAAAAGAACCATCTGATTTTAAAGGCAAAAATTGCAAACCATAATATGAATGGTAAGTGGAAAGAACAGATAAAGAACCTGAAGCTTGTAAGGGTTGAGGATGAGACACAGAAATATGCTTTGTGTCTGAAGTAGCTTTTTTTAAATGACCCACAAAATTTGCACAGAGGGGCATGGATCTCATGCAATCTTTGGGGGGAAAAACAATATTAAAAAGTAAAACTCACGAAGTTTTAAAAAATCTAACATACACAAAGAAGCCTACACCAGTAGGGCACAATTCTTGTGCTGACAATAAAAGAAAAAACCCAAACAAACAAAAAAACCCCACACTATAAACTCACGTGTGAACTGAAAAACACATTTTATGTCTCTGTCAGAGGGAAAAGATGACAGCAAGCATAATACCAGAAAAACAGAGCTGTGCTACATAATTTCTAGAACCAATGCCATCCCTAGATAGACAGAGATTTTTAAGGCTAAACAAGAAAACCAAATGGGGCGTATGTGTGTATAGGATATGAAAAGCTGCTATACTGCTATATACTGTATTATTTCTACTCCTTTTTGCCCCACTTTGAATGATCACATCAGCAAAATACTTGGGTGTTATTCCAGAAGAACAGTTTCTAGATATTCTAGATAATCAGTCTAGAAGACTTAAATGCTGCAATACCGAGCGACACTTTTATAAAAACTCAACAAATCTGTTACATTTTCTTGACTCACCCAGCTCAAAATTGGCCATGACCAAACATATGCCCTTCAAGGGCAATCAATGCTACTTTATAAAATTATCATGAAGTTACACTAATTAATGTTTCCAAGCTTGTGAAGTCAATGGCAATAGAAAAACTAGAGAGAACCCATAATATCCAGGCCTTAGCAGTATTTAGGAGAGAAAGTACTACAACACCAGACCAGAATGAGAATGCTCAAATGGTAATGTTAGCAGAAAAAAAGAGAAATAAGATTTGGCTTTTGAAAATAAATTAGTCAAAAAAAAGGACACTTGGCAAAAACACTCCTGCACAAATGAAAAGAAAAATGACCAGGTTCCATCATTATCACCAGGAAACATTGCAACTTTGTGGGACAGCTATTCAGGCCTATATGTTAATCCTACACAAGTCGGTCAAAAAGAAATTTGTGCCAAAATGTGGATACTCACTAAAAAATTAATTACAAACTTTAGCATGGAGAATGGCATATTTGATCTCCACGCCATAAAGTTTGTGGAAATAGTGCCAGAGAGGAATAGAACAGATTCCTTTTCATCCTTTGAGCATTACTGACACAGGAAAAACAGCAGGAGTAAACAAGGACATAGAGCAATTCTGCAGTTTCTCTTGTTCACCCGTTTTAATTGCCATGTCCAGGCTGAAGTTAATGCAAATGGTACAATGAAATCTTAGCTGATTAACAGCCCCTGTTTTAATTCCTGTGAAACAGTTTGTTTAATCCAGGGTTCTCATTACACAGAATGTTCTCAATATAGAAAGTATTAAAGTATTTGTGCATTTTAATATAATAAATTATTGAGCAGCCACTTGCAAAATAAAAACACATTTAAAGTTCCATTTGAATTCTGTAGAAAACTTCTTATATACCTTCAAATTTAGAGTAGATTCTTTCTTGTATTATGCTTGATTGTCAAGGTTGAATCAAACCCAGTTCAGAATTCAATCCCAATGTTTGTTTTGGTAGAACAGTTGAATGGGAAGATATGATACTTAATCTAAGTCCTTCCGATTTAAGAGTCAATTATCAAGGTATATGGTATACAAATACACATTATAATAAATACATCTTTCTAAATACAAATTACATAAATTTATAATACACAAACCCAATACCAGCAATTTCAAGCCTAAAAAAATAATAATCTCAAGATATTGATGCCATTAGGGTTTTGTCTTTTTTTCTTTCATATGTTCTGTATTTTTCACACATGTATTTGTAACTGTCACCTGTTATATTAGTGGCTAGTTTTCCCAGTACTTTTCCATGGCCTTTCCCTAAGCAGAAGGACAAAACAAATTCCAGAGCTCCAAGCCCTGGGAGGTACAAGGCTCCGGGCTATCTTGGTTCTGCCTGGGAGCCAAGGCCAAGAACAACTCTTCGGGATACATTCTGATGGACAAAGTGCAGCCAGTGCTGAAGGGGGGGCTCCAGAGAAAGGGCTTGACCTGGGAGGGAATGGCATCCCCACTTGTCCTCCTAATTGGTGCTTTTTATCAGTTATGTTAATTTCCTAAAACCTGTAAAAATGTACTCACCCCTGGGGAGCGTGGGCTTTTGTGGGCATCTTTCTGTAACTGCCTCCGAAGGCCTTCAAATAAAAATCCCCTTTTATATCACCTCCTTTCTAAAACTATATCAAGTTTCATTTCCAGGTTTACTCTTCCTCAGGAATGATCCATACTATTTTAATTTTAAGTATGAGGTCCCTGCTACAGACATATGTAAGACCAAATTAGTTCTTACAAACTTTACTAAATCCAGGAGTCAACAGACATTATTATACAAAGTAAGTAAATGGTAACTTCCCAACTGAAATCAGAAAAAATGTGTTTTCTGTGTTTTGATACAATGATATAGACCAGGTTTGAAAGGTACCAGATTAAAGATCTATCTGTGGGGATGTTGAATACTTGAAAATCTGCAAAATCACTAATGAGTCAAGAAACTGAGACAAACCTTCCTCTATTCTTCATGTACAAAAAAAGGTCAGAAATATTTCAGTGAGCAATACATGTCTTGCTTATGTACAAAGAAAGATACAAGAAATAAGAGAAAAAAACATTAATAATAATTACCTCATCTCCATAGTTTGTCATTTAATGCTTTATGGCAAAAGCAGTGGATTACATTCTGAATTATACCCTAGGGATAATACTCAAGCAGGAGATGGGAGAAGGCTGTTAGAAAAGCACAGTTCTGATATTACAATGCATTCTTGAAATAAATGCCCATGAAAGAAAGATGCATACCACTTGATGTACATTGTGATGTACATTGTGCTCAATCTACAAGAAATGGGACCCCCCTATAGACAGTTTTACAATATAAAGCACAAAATAACCCATACAAAAAGCAACCTAATAATTAAACCACTTCTATATATTTTTAGGGTTAAATTCCTCTGATGTCATACAAGTCTCCTATTATTTAGAAGTCTGTTTAGTGGTGCTGCAAAATACTTTCTCCTACAAGGTGAAATTTATCCAATTACTTTCTTATTTAGTGAGGTCTGAATACCATTTTAGGCATTAAACCACTCTGTCTTAAGCATTTTGATATTTCAGGACCATCACTTTCTCCTATGCTGTGTGCCATTTTTTTCAGAATTCTTTTTGTATTGCGATGTCTTTGGTAGCTCCAAGGCCTTTCTCAAGGAACACGTATGTCTAACAAGGACTTTTTGAAGGAAAATGTGGACGGAGAAACAATGCAGGACCATGCTCTTGTCACTACAGCCGTAGTCAGATTCCTTCCTAGGTGTCCAGATCTATCAAATCTATTTCTAGTGCTCCAAGTATCACAGGCTGGCACTCAGCTGTAAGCCCAAAGAAAGTTATGACATGATGTCATCATCATCTCTATTTAAATAATTTTTTAACTGCAAGTGTCCTATATATGTAGCAGCTTATTTCCCCAGCTGTAAGTTACAACAGAAACAGTTGCATATTCATTGCTTTAAAGCAAACTCAAAAGTGCTGAGGCTGTCTACAAACTTTTGAGTACCATTTAAACAAAGATTTCTTATTTAGCAACAAGTATTTCAAGTATTACTCTCATGTGTTTAAATACAATTTTAAATCTTCCCAATTTTAGGAGATGTCTGGCACGATTTATATTGCTAATTTAATCAAATAAAATTAATCATATTTCATGTCTACTTACACTTTTCTTTAATTTCATGTAGGACAGCAGAGACAGCATTCCCTACAGAAATATTACACTGTCTGATTTGTTTTATGTTAAGTATTTTTATTTTTAAAGTATTTTAGAAGTTTAGTCAATTTAATTTCTAAAAGGCCATCGAAAATTTGTGTTAGCATTCTGATTACTTTAGCATGAATAAACATTAACAGTCAACTGAAAAGCACTTCAGTGGAGAACTCACAGTGGAGTTCACTGAAAAGACTCATTCTATGTCTTTAATCCTGTCTGAAATTTTATCAAGTACATAAATTTCAGGGGAATGTTTTAATCTCAGCTCAATACACATTTCAGCAGGGCAATGTTTTGGCAGTTCTACAAGTAAAAGAGACTGTTACTTGTCCCCATTTCGGAAAATAAACCACAGAAAATATGTCTAGTAGCATTTAGCTAGGCCTCCTGAAAACCAGTCACAGTTCCTAAAGACATTTGCACAGGTTTTATGTTGGATTAAGAGAAGAAACTAGCATGACTGCTGAAAACCACAGGTGCTTGGCTTTCATGACTAATGAGTTAATCACAGCTTTCTGGTCACCCACTGTTATCTCTTAGTTTTTATCTCCACCAGTGTTCTATAATTTTACGAAATCTGTAGAGATTACCTACAGATTTTAAAATTTGTTCCTTTGATTAAATTAGTTGCAATCCAGGCTAGTGCCTTCTGTGATGTAAACTTTTCTCTAAATGTTTTTTTGACAGCTGGTGCTTCTGGTGTTTCTAAAGAGAATTTTAAAAAATAAAATGTGGGATCCATTGTTATCTTTAACCTGGACATCTGGGGTCTCAGAATTAATCAGAATTTTTGAACTCTGGCATTTAGATATAATATACTTCTGGGTTTAGCTCTAAAGCACAATTAAATTAAAATCCCTTCATTATTTTGTAGCTAGAAAGACAAGTGTGTGTTTTCTATTGCCCAGTAACTTATTGATAGAAGTTGATAAATAGGGTGAGTTATTCTGTCTGCACTTAGACACTTTTAAAGTAGACCAAGTGTGGAAACTTTTTGCTAGTTGTTTTTTTTTTCCTTTTCCTGACTTATGATGTAGTATTATTCAGACACTTTAGCCAAGATATTTTAAAAACTTTGAATAATAGATGCCATAGGATTCCATTATAATTACAGTACACACTTCTGCAATGTTCTTATTCCTAGTAAGGACTGCCACTGCAAAGAAATGGAAGTATGTATTTTCCCTTAAAGACAAGGTCGGGGTCCTTTTTCTCACATGGCTATTCACAAATCCATTTTAAGGTACTTGAATTAAAACTTGGCTTTGATCATTACTTAATCAGAGGGTTAGCTGCTATTTGTATGGAAGTTTATGTAGCTCCCCACTTCTCGGGATTTATCTTTAAAGGTATTTCTAACACTTCAAAACACCTGCATCCTGTAAGGTTAATTCCACCAGCCCTACCTGTCTGAAGAAAATAACTTCCATCAGACTCTAGCCCATTTTCGCAGAATCACAGAATGTTTGGGGTTGGAAAGGACCTTTGGACCTCATCTAGTCCAACCCTGCTGCTAAGGCAAACTCACCTAGAGAAGGGTGCACAGAATCACATCCTTGTGGATTTTGAACATCTCTAGAGAAGAAAATTCCACAGCCCTTCTGAATAACCTGTTCCAGTGCTCAATCACCCTCAAAGTAAAGAAGGCTCTCCTCATACTGAAATGAAACGTTTTAGTTTTAGTTTTAGTTTTAGTTTTAGTTTTAGTTTTAGTTTTAGTTTTAGTTTTAGTTTAGTTTTAGTTTTAGTTTTAGTTTTAGTTTGTGCCCATTGCATTAAATAATTAAACAATCATACTAACAATGGGGATGAGGGTAATGGCCTTGTCAGGTATAAAAATGTTCTGACAGTAAACTATTCCCCATTTTCCTCACTTCAGTAACAGTTTTCATTAACAACTCTACCAAAATTTGTTGAAAGAAATGTAATACAATAGTCTAATATCATAGCCTGGTTTGTTTCATCTACTGTGCCTACAGACCCCAGTCTGAAAGATCCTTGAAACTGACAGAGATCTCACAGAAATGTAAAGGACCAATTTCTCCCTCCCAAGAAACAAAAATAAATATAGATTTGTGATGGCTGGGTTCAAGGGTTAAACCAGAAAAGCAGGACATTCTCTTACGCTGCAATGAGCAAGAATGAAGTTTGTATGAGATAAAAGAGATGAAAAAAAAAAAAATACACAAGAAAACCTAGAAGTCAAGCTGAATTTTAGATTTGGAGTCCAGATTCAAAGAAATCCAAATTTCTGATACAGCTGGATAGACTGATGGAAAATTCTGTTATTTTGGTCTCTCTCATACTATGCTGAAACATACTGAATTGGGTTTTCAACACTGAAAAGCTTGAAGTACAATTTTAGTAATTATCAAACTGAAAGGCAACAGAAGTGACTGTTTGGATATTCATTCAAAACGTGTCATTTATGTAACACACATTTGGTCCAATTCAAGCATTAGCAAAAATAATCCGAATGTTCTGATGCAGCCTAAAAACTCAGTGAAATTTTTCATATTCCTCATACACTACAAATAATAAAGCAAGGTGTTTTGCATGTTAGACTAGTTGGTAATATACTCCCTCTTACAAGATCACTTCACCTGCCATGCTTTACTTACGCTATTGAAAAAACCCCAAAACCACAGTTTACCTAAACCCAAGAAGAACAATGTAGTTTTGCAGTTTAAGACAGACATGTGGCAAAGCATCTGAAGATGTTATTGTCAGTTTGTAATAATTCTGAGTACAGTGGTAAGGAAAAAATAAAAGAAAAGAAGAAAAAAAAAGAAAAGAAAAGAAAAGAAAAGAAAAGAAAAGAAAAGAAAAGAAAAGAAAAGAAAAGAAAAGAAAAGAAAAGAAAAGAAAAGAAAAGAAAAGAAAAGAAAAGAAAAGAAAAGAAAAGAAAAGAAAAGAAAAGAAAAGAAAAGAAGTTAAAAAGACAATTACTGGTTTCAAAATTTTATTTCTTTTACCAAAAAAATTTTTTCTCCTTTCTCAACCTCTCCCTTGCTCCCTTAAAATTCCAGGAACATATATATGTATATTCTTCCTATTCCTCTGTTAGTGCCCTTCGACCATCTAGTACAGTCCATCAATTCTTTCAGGGAGTTGGGGTGTGAAATTATCTATGTAGGAGGAAAAATGAGAGGTGGGATACGAAAGAGGAAAGTGCAGTGTACAGATACCACTTCAGTCTACACTAGAACATATTTTACATAGCTGGAGATACAAATTCATAATCAGCTTGCAAATTTCAAAACACTTACTGTTTGTGAAACCAGTAATAAAAAAAAATTCTATCATATCTGTTGCAAAGCAAGAGTACATAAAATTTAGTTGTAGGGTATGAAATTACTTCTGCCTTTTACACACATAATAGGATACACACCATAATTGCATGACAACACATTATTTCTCAAATAACATAAAATGTACTTCTTGACACTATAATCTTAAATAGTCTATATTTTTCTCTGGAGTTTTAATGCACCTATCATGCTGTACTGAATACTACTATATGCAATCTGGACTTGGAGCCCATTAAAGTAATTTAGACAAAAGGTACACTGTAAATGATTCTTATACAACATAAAGCTGAGTAAAATAGCAAGAGGAGCAGTGGAAATGTTTTGATATACTCACAGTTTTTAGGCTCATTTTAACTGCAAGTTGCTTAACTACCTATTGAACTTAAGAAATATTTTGTTGCCTGGTGACAAGAAATAGTTTGCTCTGACTACACAGTAAATTAGTAGATTATACAGAATAGCGAGTTTATCACAGATGGAGATAAATTCTGTCTTTTACTAAGATCCATGTAGCAAAGGAAATGAGAGAGGCAACCAGTGACCACCTCAGTTTCCTAAATTCCCCTTGATCTTTCCTATGCTCAGGTTAGACCTGCCTCTTAGGTGAAATAAGAGCCTGTGGCTAACCAGATTTGCCGCATGACTAAGCACCTAAAACTTCAGTGTCTAGTCCACATTCATCATCTAGGCTCCAGTCAGTGAAGAAAAAGAGCCCTCTTCAGCAGACAATTTATCCAATTTTGAAATTGTGTTCTAAAAGAGATGAGATGCGCTACATTCAGAGGGGCTCTAATTTATTATGTGAACTGAAGAAGGAGTCGGGTCAAATTAATCTGTTAAAAAGCCCCAGTTTCAGTCTGATCCAGGTGACACTAATATCAGGTTAAATTATCACTGGCACTTGTCTGCCTGTCAAAAACCTTTAGGGGGCCATTGCAACACCAACATCCACCACAGTTTGTCCAACCAAGAAGCCGGCCCTGGACTTATATCTCTGCACAGATTAAGCAACATTAACTGTGAAATTAACTGAACTCTGCTATTACAGCTGAATAGATAAAAAGTAGTTCTACAGGCATATACTGAGTGACATCAGGGCATTAGCAAAGGCAGTAAAGCATTCAAATAATGATTATACAAAAGGAGTGTAGTTAAATGCTCCATGAATATGGCTCATCTGATCAAGTCCTCTCACAAGACACGTCCCAGTACGAAAATCCCTCATTCAGTTTTCTAACACTCAGTCTCCACAGAATGCACTCATCATTGAGTACCACACACCTTCTACACACATACATCTTTAGCTCTGTGAAAATACAAAAGTGTCTGCTCTCACTCTCTGAAACATAAACTATCTTTCAAGTTGTGACAAAATGCTCCCAAACAGTGCCTCGTCTTCAAAGGTTATAATTTTTCTTACAAGTTCTGTTCACTTTGATGTGTACTATGTTTTCAAGCATCCTTCTCTTTCATCAGTCCAAAGATTAAAAGGGTCAGGCTGAGACCCCCATATTGTCATCACTGCATGGTGTCCAGTAACAGAGTGAATGGGTGACCCCTGTCTGAAATCTTTCCAAAGTTTGTATTCACTGTGAAGTTTTAACTCAGGTGGGCTTGCTAATTCTTTTACCCACTCCTTTTTGTCTCAATTTTTCATGTAATTTTAAATATGACCAAACTTAGTAGCCTTCTCATTCTTTTCCTCAGCAGCCAGCCACCATATGTAGTATAAATGTCTTTACCTTGCTTCAATGACTCAACACCTCAAATTCAGTGAAGAGAGATTTTCTGGCATCAGGTGATGAAAAAGAGAGCTTTGTTTGATATCCTGAACCACATCCTTTTTCCACATGCCATTCAGAGACGAAGTGGTATCTTGCAACCAGCTCTCTTTGAAAATGCTCTCCTTTGGAGACAACTGAAGATATTTTTTGCTGTCTTGAACAGATTAGTCCCCTGGTATTTCTTAGTTTGATACCTTGACACTATAGTAACACACAGATCTTGATAAAGGTGAAGACACAATCCTACTGTTAATTTGCAGTTTTAGTGTATAGAGTAAAAGTTAAACTGGGAAACACTGATATCATAGTTCTATTTATAAGATTGTTTATCATGGCAGATAATCTGTGTTACAAGTATACTCTTAATTTTGATGATACAAGATAAATCTTTATAGTGAAGATTTAAACACCTATAAACAAGGCAGTGAAGGATCTGTTATTTTGCAGATATCAGATATACTCACATTTTCATCTTACATGTTACTTGCTTTTATGTCTTAATTTATGTCCTTAGACTTCTTTGTATATTTCCTACTTTCTTAAGTTTTTTAACAAGTACAATATAAGATAAACACTTGCAACAGCTCCCTTTTTATTTGAGGGGAATAAGTGCATTTCTGGAAACCACCTTATGACTCAAATAATTAACAAATAGATACTAACTCGGTAAACAAAACAAATATTAACAGGAATAAATCCAACCTATGTGCTTTGTATTAGTTTAAGGCTTCTCCTTGCAGCCATACTTTATTGTCATGCAATGTGTCCATTTTACAATCAATTAATTAATCAATTACCCTGGAGAAAGAGTAGATCACTTGCAACTCTCACTCAATAGCTGTGCAAGAAAAATACTTTCTAATGTTTCTGCAGATACCAATGCCAGTCACCTCTTAGGTCAAACAAGCCTCTCCTGAAAGTTGAGGAAGGAACTTGCCCTGATGAAGGATAAAAATTTTGCCTTAAGAGGAAAAGGATTATCCAGGAATTTAGGACTTAATTTACACAAACTGTAACAATCTATTTTTTCCTATGCTGCAGCTTAGTTTGTGGATCCCCCTAAGGATCCACGATCCATAAGGAGGAACAGGTATTTCTGACTAGCCAACTTCCCCCTCCACAATGCCATGCACCTCTATTAACTGCTGCAGCCATTGTCTTTACAAGTCCATCAGAAGGAAAAGTAATGCCTGCAGTCAGGGGAAGGAGAAAAACGTGTTAACTCAGTTGTGGGTTATAGTAATTTCCTCTCAGTACATGAGTAAATAGAAAGATTTATGATCCATCCCATGTCATGGCCTCTCAAATTCCTAGTGCTGGAACCCTGAGACCTCCTGAGCAGGGCCACTGGCATAGAAGATTTGTCTTCAGCACTCACAAATGCACTAAAAGCGCATCTTGTCATTACAGATAAAATGACATCTTTAAACTTTATCATATTAAGTGAGAAACACTTTCAGATCCACCAAGACAAGGATCAGATTGCCTATTATTTAATTGATTTTATCTAGTGCAACCACAATGAGTGGTTTACACAGAAACACAGTATTAGGGGAAGATAAATATTCATTTCTTTAACAAGATTTGGCAAGAGAAAATAAAGAGAATATGTTGATTCAATTATCAACTGGACTGAACAATTTTATTTCAAAAAAGCTACTGAGTCTATACTAATAGGTATCCAATCATCTGGTAACCTAGCCCTTCTTATTTCAAATTTGTGGTCAGATTTATTTGGAACAGAGAGGGAGATTGGCCCTCTTACAGCCAACAGGAAAAAAGGTTGCTGATTAAATCCCCAAAATTTCCATTTCTGCGAAGGATAATATTCTAACCAGAATAAGAAAAAAAAATCAGAGTGAATCTAAAAAGATCTCACCTTTTGCTTAATGCATTTATTCTCTATTGAAGTATATAATCCTGCAGTACAAACTAGCTTGTGAGATTATTTCTTCTAAATAATGTCAGAATCATTATTATACCTTTGGATGAGAAAGAGAAATTGCAGAATCACAGAATAAGCTGTGATTTGGAAAGGGTCCACAAGGACCTTTGAGCTCAACTCCTGGTCCTGTAGTGCACCATCCCCAAGAGTCACATGTGCCTGAGAACATTGTCCAAACATTTCTTAAACTTTGTCAGGCTGGTGCTGTGAGCACTCCCCTGGGGAGCCTGTTCTAGCATCCAATCTCCCTCTGGGTGAAGAACTTTTTCCTAACATACAATTTAAACCTCCCCTGACACAGCTTTGTGCCATTCCCTTGGGTCCTGCCACTGGGCACCACAGAGGAGAGATCAGCGCCTGCCTTTTCTCTTCCCCTCATGAGGAAGTTGTACCTGCAGTGAGGTCTGTCCTCAGTCTCCTCCAGGCTGAACAGAACAAGTGACCTCAGCCCCTCCTCACAGGGCTTCCCCTAGAGGCCCTCCACTGTCCTTTGGACACCCTCTAATAGTTTAATGTCGTTCTTATACTGTGGTACCCAAACCAGCTGCCAGCACTCGAGGTGAGGCTGCCCCAGCTCAGAGCAGAGCAGAGCAGGACAATCCCCTCCCTTGCCCAGCTGGCCATGCTGTGCCTGATGCACCCCAGGACAGGGTTGGCCCTCCTGGCTGCCAGGGCACTGCTGGCTCATCTTCAACTTGTCATTGACCAGGACCCCAGGTCCCTTTGTTGGCACTGCTCTCCAGCTTCTCATTCCCCTGTCTGCACGTTCATCCAGGGTTCCCCATCTCCAGTGCAGAATCCAGCAGTTTGCTTTATTGAACTTCATATGGTTGGTGGTTGCCCAGTCCTCTAATGAGGCTGAAATGCCCAGAAAATAATTTTTTTAATTTAAAAACTGGGTTTTTTTCATATATATATATAAATATAAAGATATATATATATGGAGCATATTACATGACATTTCAACATGTTGTACAAGCCCTTTATGCAGGCAGAGTGAAACAGATACCTCCCAGTGTAGTTAAGCTCACTTCTGTTCTTTCCCCTTATTCAATCATTTCTATTCATATTTCAATATTTTAATTTCAAATTTCCGTATAGTCATAGCTAACCCTGCCATAACCCACGTGTGTGAAAAACATTCACACTTTTATTTTTCACTTTTTCATGAGTTTACTTGGCTTAGGCCACAAATCTGTTGTCCTCTACAATTTGCATGTTGAAATATTCTTGTTAGATATCATAACTTTCCATTAGTGAAAAAGGAATCATTGCTCCAGCCAGACTGTCCATATGTGCCAATCTCTATATGAATACTTGAAATGTCAAGGAAACATCAAAGATTCATGAAATACTACAAATCTGGCTATCTTCACTGGGTACCTGGAAATATTATTTTAGAACCTTTGTGATATGAGAAAAGGTTTCTAGTTTTCCAGGAAACTAGACAGAACTGATACATCCCTGAACAATGAAGTAAATTAAAAATATTAATAAATACTGAAATCGCACCCATAACCAGCAATATATTTCCTAAATATTTCTTTTTAGAAGATTTATAGCTTTGTAAGATTTATAGTGTATCTGAAAACAAGACCTATTCAAGACATAATTTCCCTATAATTGTCCTATAAAAGTCTTAAAGACCACTTTGAGTCTTGCTGCAAGTGGAGAGAATAAAGAATGTATTATCAAACAAAAAAATAAACAAAACAAAAAAACACCCCATGCCACCCCCCCCACCAAAGAAACCCACACATGGCCAAAAAAGACACCACCAACAGAATGGACCACTTTTTTCTAGGAATTTGCTGTTTGTATCCTGCACAAAACAAACCTGAAAATGTTATCTCAGTTCAAGCTGGAGCTTACACCTACCCAAAAGTAGCATTTAGAACCTCAGCTACATCACAGCCACCAAGTGGAACAAGACAATCCTATGTGCATACTCAAGAGTCATCATTAGTATTATATTTTTCATTCATTAAATGCTTGTCTGCAGTAAAATATCACTTTGCTGAGAGGAAAGCCAGCTTTTCCTAGGATTTTGTGTTTCAAAATGCCTGCAAGCAGAATCAAGTCAAAGAAGATAGGGAATGATCTTTTGTCTTGTGCCTTGAGCACATGTGCTTGTCACAGACAGTGAGCTGGTGGGATTCCCACACACCAATTCCCTCAGAGATACCTGCTGGATAATACATTCCTATGGGGCAGCATGTCAACAAATGTTTTAATTCTGCTGGAAAACTCGTGGTGGTTGTGTACTCCAGACAGAAAATGCCAGTCTGGATCATCTGAGATGCACAACTTCAGCCCATTGGTGTGAGGCAATTTTACATACGTCCATAAGTTTGTCCTGGTTGACAAACTTAATCTCTTTTTAAAACAAGGTAACCCACCCAGCTGATCAATGGAGGCCAACTGATATAATCTTTTTGGACTTTGGTAAAGCTTCTGGCATTGTCTCTCTCAGAATCCTTCTGGACAAAATGTCCAGCACGCAGCTGGATAAACACATCATGTGATGGGTGAGCAGCTGGCTCATGGGTCAGGCACAAAGGATTGTAGTGGATGGGTGACATGAAACCAGGGACCTGTCACTGGTGGAGTTCCACAGGGCCCCATCCTAGGGCCAGTGATCTTCAATATACTTGAATATTGATCTTCAGTATACTTCAATATGAATGCCTTCACAAATTACTCAGGTTCAGGACTCGAGAAACAGTAAGTAAATTTGCTGATGACACAAAATTGGGAGGAGCTGTTGACTCCCTCAGAAGCACAGAGCTCCTGCAGAAAGACTTGCACAAAGCAGAGGGCTGGGAAATCACTGACTGTATGGAGTTTACCAAAGACAAGTGCTGGACTGTACACCTGGGATGGGTCAGTTCTGGACATATAGACGGACAGACTGGGGAATGAGATGCTGGAAAGCAGTGCATGGAAGGGACATGGGGATGCTGGTCAATGGAAAGTCTACAACTTCCTCATGAGGCGAAGTGGAGGAACGGGCACTGATCTCTTCTCCCTGGTGACCAGTGACAGGACCTGAGGGAATGGCATGAAAGTGTTGCAGGGGCATTAGGCTAGATACCAGGGAAAGGTTTTTCACCCAGAGGGAGGTTGGTCACTGCAGCAGGTTCCCCAGGGAAGTGGTCAAGTCACTAAATCTGCCAGAGTTCAAGAACAGTTCAGATAATGCTCTCAGGCATATTTTAGGTGATTTTTAGGTTTTTCCTGTACAAGTACAAGAACTCTATGAGCTTGATGATTCTTGAGGGTCCCCTGAAATTTGGGATATTCTATGATTCTGTGGAATTTTTATTCTCCTTCAGAATTTTACATGGGAACTTTACTCTTGGGAATAAAGTTGAAGCTCCAGAGCCCACTGCTCCCTCCTCCCAGTGGGAAGTCAGCCACAAAGGTGGGGTAATGCACTCCTGTGAGAACTGTCTTAAAAATGGGACATTAACTCAGAAACAAGTGATGAGGCATAAGAGATCTGTGGAGTACCTGATACAGTTTAAAGCCTTTGTTCACTCTGTCTTCCCTTTATGAATTATGAATCCCATGGGACATACATATTCCCAGTAATATATGAAGGGGCAACCTGTACTCTGCACCAACATCAGTGGATCTAGTTTTCTGTGGGTTACTCCACAGAGACTAGTAAATATTTCTTCATACTGCAACTTATTAAAAAACTTTCAAGATATAACCATTGCCCCAAGGAACTGTATGGAGAGCAGACTTACACATCTAGAGGGAAAATTGAACACTAAATTTGAAGTTCTTCTTGAAAACAGTCTTAAAATTACTTTACCAGGATAAGTAGCAGATATAAACAATATTTTGACAACAAAGTATGGCGTATATCCTTCCTTAACTAATATTATTTTGCATAACTGAGTAACAGTTTTACAAGCTAAAAAAACTGTTAATTTGCTGTAAAATAATTTTTGTTGCAAACTCATGACGTTTCCTTGTAAAAAATTTGTTTTAGGATTTCTTTATCCCACTGTATCCACACCTTTACTGGATTAAATATATTGAATTAATATATCTTTAACTTCCTAGTGCAGGAAATGACTGGTGGAATGCTCCATAAAAGAAGAAAATAATGTTTCTTTGTTCAGAAATGGATGGTGCTCTCTGCTTGTGTTTTGATTTGAATGTTTTATGTTTCTGACTACCAGAAAAGACACGAATATAGTTGAAGAAAATTTTCTTCAATGGAAAATGCATAAACTTGAAAAATCTAGAAAAAATTTCTAAAAACTTTTACTGCAGGAAAAAAAATCTTTGTGTGAGTTATACTATTACAACAAGTACTAGGAAATATATAGCAACATTTTTTAGATTTCCATCTTAGTTTGAGAGATATTACACTGACTGGGTTAAGGTCTATGCTGTCACTGGTTATACTCACTGCAACCAGAATGCTTCCAAAATGTCTAGGGCAAGCAGAGCCTAGACAAAAGCATAATGTTCCATGCATTTCCAGCAAAAACACGGGGAGACAAACTGAGTTTAGACACTCCTCTCAAACATAATCTCAAAAACATCCTAGCAATGCTGTGGTGCTGTCTCAGAGATGTAGACAGGAAGGAGGTCCATCTGCTTCTAAATTTTGAGCCATGATTTACTACATCACTTTTTGTTTGCAATTAGTCTGCATTCTGGAATTTAACACATGTTTCTACACAGTAACAGCAAGACAAATATTTTTTAAGAGGAGCTTGTGAATATGACAATCAATGCTATTGACACCACAATTGTATCCTGTATTGTTGCATTATGTGCTATTGTACACGCTGCTGGCAGAGAGGAGGCTGGAATGACCTCTGTCTTGGACAGCCACAGGGGCTGCTGGCAGCAATGTGCCAGCTGACAGGTTTTGGTTAGAACGGTGCCCAGAGACCTCCCCGTGCAGTGCCTCACTCTTCATTGCCTTACTGATTGTATTTCATTTGATTACTAAGGCCCACCTTCTCTTCATTTTCTCCTGCTTTACATCCTGGCGTGGGCTGCATACAGCATTTGCCTGCAAGCCTTCAAGGCCAGGCTGAACAAGGAGGGGCAGCCTGGTCTAGTGGAAGGTGTCCCTGCCTGTGGCCGGAGGATTAGAAGCAGATGGTCTTTAGGTGTCTTCCAACTCAAGCCATCCTATGACTCTGTGATTCTCACAGCACCCAAACAGCAAAAAGACACTTGAATGTCAAGGGGAAGTCAAGCCAGAGGGGGCTCTGATAAAAAAAGCATGGTTCAAGTGCACAGCAAATAAATGCATAGCACAGAAATACCTTATGTAGAGCACAGAGCTGCTCACTGCTGCTGGCCTGGCATGGTGGGACCACAGGATTCCACAGTGAGGAGGGCCCCATATTGCAGCCTGATAGTCCCTGATGGCCAGATCAGCCCACCTAGGACACCATGGCCCAGGCCAAGCTTCCCAGCAAGGTCTGACCCAGGGTTAGGGAGAGCCCAGCTGCCAGTCCACCCTGTGTCCCATAGGCTGTATGGACCCTGTATGCCCACAGCACGTCCTGCCTGGCAGGCCCCTCGGCTGGTCCCCTGCCTGGACCCACCACCTCCCAGTTCCAGGCACAAGGATCCAAACACTTAGAAAACTGCTAATAAACCTAGACTTGTTAGTCCTCCCTAGCTTTTTGTACACCCATGTGTTTGGAAGGTTTTGCCTGCTATTTATAAAATCTGATGGATACTGTAATTACAATATACATCAAGCAGCTTTCCCAAAGCATTAAGCATTCACCCTCCTATTGATAACAATATCACATATAGATGGCAAATTAGGATGCTTGTTTATACATTTCTTCAGCTTTGTAGTCTCCCACTGTATATGTGCCAATGTGGTAACTTACCTTCTCAACGTTTTTAGCCAACTCCTGTCACACAGAAAAGAGAATCTGAAACGTCCACTGAAGAGCTGGAAACTGAATGCAGGCAGCAAACAGCAATGATGACAAATTTGTCTTTTTGTTTATAACTTGTAGTATACTGTTGTTTTCAAATACACATTTCAGCACTGAATACATTAACATTTACTTAAGCAGGAGTCAAGAGTGAAAGTCATTAGTACCCTCTACTGGTTTACTTTATAGCAGCAGGCAGTCTGTCCATCCTTGTCCTAGTGGCTTTTGTAAAACTCATCTTCTTAATAGGATCTATGGCTAATTAAGAGAGATAATTATTCCTGAATTTTTTTTTTTTTAAAAAGGGAGGTGGAATTAAAAAAAGAAATTAAAAGTTGGGCACAGTCTGATAGGTGGATTACTCAGAGCAAAGCCCAGCTTGGAGTCTGTTACAAAGTCACACCAATCCAGCTGGATGTACCAGGAGAAAAGCTGACTGCAGTCTTTCTGCTGCTTTACAGGAACAATGTGCCAGGACTTTTAAAACTCCCTGCTTTCAAGCTTTTAATAAAGTGCTTATACATTATGATCATCATGATTTTCCCATTAACTGCCCATTAGCTTTGCTTGCTTCCTATAAAAACCAATCTTGACCATGTAGAGAAAAGGATATCAATGCAACAGAGATGTGCAGAAAGCAGAGCCCCTAAAGTCACTGCTTGTGTTGTAAAAACTGCCTTCTTCCCACTGCCAGCCAGCCAAACCCACACCAAGCCTTCTGGGTGAACTCATTGTCCAGCTCAACCCCTGCTTCAAGGCCCTAAATTAAAGGTGGTGGCCTTTATTCTGTGGACCATGGTACTGCATCAAGGCACAGAGATACATCTCTCAATCAGAATGTCACAGTGGGAAATAAAGGACTGAAGAGAGAGGTGCTAAAAGCTAATGGGGAAGATACACTGAGCATTTTGTGCTACATTTTCACGGGCTGGAACATAAACAATCTCTATTCTCTCCATTGCTGACTACAGAGGAAAAGCATCTTCCAACTAACTAAATTACTTCTGGATGGTTTAACATATCTCTGATGATAATCAAAAGGAAAGATTACATAACAGCCATCATTCTGTAACAAGAAATCACAACCTGTTATGATCCACTGAGCTCCTTTGAAATCTCCTGCTTGAGCCTTTTGCTAAGATGTCATTCACTCCTGGGGAGCAGCAAAACGGATCAACAAAAGATTAAGTGATTGAGAAGGAATACAGAAAAACTTTGTAACTCCAAATATCATTCAGCCTTCACAGGTAGTTAATTTCTTCCTGTAAGTGCTTAGAAAGAGATGTACAGAGAGGCAAATCAGAATGATACAGTTTATTTAATATCTTAGCAAAAAGCTAATGTGCAGTACCTGCTGACAAAGTTTAGGGTAACGCCATAGGAAATACCAATATGAAACAACGTTTTTAGCTTGTTGAGATCATTCCATTCTATAGTAATGCAGCAAAATTTTTAAAGTCTATTAGAGCAGCAGGCTCTAGGAGACAAGAAGCACACTACAGTCCAAGAAAGAAGAGATGCCTTCTAGCTTTCTAGTCCGTGCATTTTATTTTAGAAACAAACCTTAAGCCTGAGTAGATCGCAAATGTATTTCTGCTTTAATGTTATGATTGTCTATTATTTATGTTAATGACAGAAGAACCTAAACATTCCAAAGATGATCAGTGCACATAATTCTACATACTGGGTAAGCACATTTAACTTAAGGCAAACTGACAAGCCTTAATAATTCATCACGAGCCCATATTTTGATACAAAAATAGTATCAGTATCCACTGTTTCAGAAATATCAGAGAAAGCTTTTAGCAAAACTACACCCTAATCTTGTGCTGAACTGGTCTCTTAGTCAAGAGCTACTCTCCCTGCCCCAAATAGAACTGCATTACCTGGGTACTGGCAGGGTAAACAGACATAAAGACGGAATTCTATCCAGGATGTGTGTTTGTCTATTCAGACATCACCCCACAATCTAATGAGATCTGAACTGAAAAGCTTTACTTAAGAATAAGCAGAGAAAAAGAGATCTGGGTGTAACTTGAAATAAAGAAAATTTATTTTCTTTTTAATAGAGAACACATCTTTCATTAACTTATCATGACTTAAGACACTTTCTGAATAAAATTCACATCTTCATATTTAGTTTGCTTCTGTGAGTGTGCAACTGCATCTCACGTAATTTTAAAGTCCCTTAAAAACATCAATAAAATAAATTATTTTCCGAATGTCAAGAACTCTAGTGACAGCTCCATCATCTAAGAAGCTGTGGTCACTACTTAAGAATGCAAAGTTCTGTCTGTTTTTCACAAAGGAAAAACAAGGAAATGAAAGGAACTGTTAAAGGAACTATTTTCTTAGGGATTTTGCACTAGTGTCCATAGCTTCCTTTATCATCTGCTATGCATCTGATTAAGTGCCTTGCTTAGTGGTAAATTACAGAAGGCAAAAAAAATATTAGGGAAAACAGAGATATAAATATGACTGGAGACAGATTTTGAGCTTGTAGCATGAGTTACAGAAAGTAATTTTAAGGTGAGGAATACTATTCCCATTTTAAAGAATCCCAATTGAAGGAAATTCCAGTTTTAAATTCTTCCAACCTGCAGAGATATCCCTCATCGTCAGGAAAATCTTCTAATCATTACAACTGAAAAAATGCAATTGGAGGCATAAAAGCCAAAACACTCTTCAGCAGGGGCACTCTACCATTTGCAAGCCTTGCTACACCCATTAAACCACATCCACATCGAGTAAAATTTAAGCATGCCAAAACAAGTGGCTATGCATGATACTGTCTGCAACCTAATGTTGATCTAACAGGCATCTTAACTCATGATGGGCACTAGTAGGTGTTTCTCCACTGTGCTTATTTTGATATAAAGGTGTTCTTAGGGTGTGAATCTGAATTAAACCTTCTACAAAAGGCTGTGATTGACAAGACTTTTTGGAAGGAAGTGCTCTCTGTCACAATCTAGTAGGTCAGAGCATGAAGCTGATCCAACACTTGGCCAGATTTGGATCAAGATCTTGTATAAATTTTCCACACCTCTGGAAAATGCCTGAATTGCACAGTAACATGGACTTCCTGTTTATCTATTTCCCTGTTTCTTTACCTGAGGCTATTTTGCTTCACACAGCTAAAAATAATTTCCTAGGAAAATTGGTAGGAAGAAGTAGAAGAGATAATACAGTTTTTAGAGCACTCATTGAGCTAGTCTAACCCCCAGGTCCATAAAATATTAATAGAAAATTAAATTATTTCACAGAAGGAAAAACACAGGCATGGAGTATCTAATAAAAGTGTGTTGCATTAGATCTCTTCTCCAGATCAGAAGATAGAGACATTTTAGAATCTAGCCCATTAAATGTTCTCTCCAGTAGTTTAAACAAAATAACTTTTGTATATTGTTTTTTCTCATTACCTTAGATTGACCGCAGCTTTAGAATACGGTTTGCTGCTGAGTAGCATTAGATGTTTCCTTCTATTTTGGGATTAACTAGCTAATTAGCTGTGCAGAACAGGAATCACACTTTCATTCCTCTCCTTGGCATTCTCTACTCATTAGGTAAGACAGGTCTTTACACGTATTGCTGGATCCAGTGAAGCTCTGCTTTGGATTCAAACTTGCCAATCTTTGCTGGAGAAGCCTCATGGTTGAAAAGACACTCACAACCTGATGGAATAGTTGGCTATACTGAAGGCTTGTCCAGGGACTGGGAATTGTGTCTAAATAACATGTAAAGATTATCTTAACATCAGTGTCATAACTCTTCAAACAAATTTTAATTCCTGAGCATATTCAGTTGGAAAATATTTGTATGTCAAATATGTTTCAGTACAATATTTAAGAAGTTAATGTGAGATCAAATCAAGGAATAAATATCACAGCAGACAAAATCTTTTGTACTTCTGCCCAAATCAAGAAGTTGCATTCCACATTGCTAAAATAGTTGTAATTAACCTTTAATCCAAATTTTAAAAAGGTGATAACTTAGTTTATATTGCTGTTCATATGCAAAATATTGTGCAACACTGGTGATTGCAAAGTATTTATGATGAGGTGTATATTTGGAATCAGGCCTTTAAGCAAAATCCTGCAGAGGGGACATTTCAGTTTATATCATAATGAATTTGAGGTAGAACTGAACAAATTCCATGTGAGGCTACCTTCCCAATGGGTTAGTCAAAACTGTAAATTGTGGATTCAGTTATACACCTTCTCGCACAACAGAGTACGAATTTCACGCTCAAAGCCTTTCTGATTTTGTCATGGTAGCAGTTTAGGTTGAATTTGCCTAGAAAAACAGATTTAGAAAGTGTGCGCAAACCTTTTGGTGACAAATTGTATTCTGTTTGAGAAACAAATCAAACTGGTTATATACACCAGTAATCCCACTTCATATACTATGCTGAGAGAACCTATGGTCCCTATAAAAATGATCCACACTGCATTACAAACACTTGAGATATGTGAATATTCTGACTCGAGCTGTTTTTCCTGGGTGCAAAAGGCAAACTGTTTGTGAGAGAAGGACTGGGAACTGCATCACTGCAGGAGACTTTGTCAGCTGGCTGTGGGGATAACAAACCAGGTCTGAGGAGCTGAACTCCGAGGTTCAGAAGCAATGACAGAGAAGGGCACTTGGCAAGAGGAAATATTTGAGGCAGAAAATGAGAACATGAAGGAACATGCGAACAGTTTAAGTGCCTCTGTTGAAATGAGAAGCACAGCAGCACAAGCTCGGCTGTTAAACCACTGCTTTTGCATGACATGAAGAATTCTGACAGCAGCTCAGTGACACCCTGCCAGCACCAGCTGGGCATAAAAGCAGGAAGAAAATGAGTGGTTGCACAACTGCAATCATACTGAAACACAGAGTGCAGCCTCTATGGCTAGCCAGCAGCAAAGTTGCACAAAAACAGGTAAAATTCTGAAAAACTAATAATTCAGGACCTGAGCCTTCAGTAGCTGGCTAGGAGATTAAGAGTTGAAAATAAACAAATATAATAAAAAGTAAAATCTCTCAGAACACATTTAATTTGCATTTTAGGTATCGGTGATAAGGTTGGGAAAACCAGATCATTAGGCTGTATAAAATGCATGTTTCAGCTTTGCATGTTGCAGGAGCTGATTGCATGTACTGACTTTGGAAACAGTAATTTCATTACTGGGCTCCACAGAGACAGTCTCGCTGCACGCATCGGCGTTCATTCCCCTCTAAGCATTACTAAATCCAGGGAATTATATTTGCAAGCTTGATAAAGGGCTGAACATTTTCCATAAAGAGCATATTGAAGATCCCAGATAGAATGAGTTCTGGTGCAGGTGGCATTACCCATATTACTTGCAGAGTACAAGTGGCAGTGACAGGTAGGGTACAAAGAAATTGACTTGGTATCCAGGATAAATACCACATCTTTTTACATGCAAACAGAAAGTGTTACATATGGAGATTAGGAATAAACAAGAAATTCCAGCTGTGTCTCTTAGGAGTAGATTTGTTCTTTGGTTTTGTTTTTTTTCAATATTTTCTTCTCTCATATATATAGCCTGTCTTAAACGCACAAAAAACATCTGTATAAGAATGTTTGCATCTTTGCACCTGGTTATTTTTTCTCATATCTACAATTTTCATATCACTTTGAGGCATCTTGGCAAGTAAAAGTGAGAACAGTAAAACATTCTACATTATATGTAGCATTTGAAATAGAAAGGTCTAGAGTCTTTCTCAGGCTGGTTTTCATCTTTCTCTTCTGTTCTGCCTAGGTTTTTCTCAGTCACATGAACTCAAATTCATTCTCTCCCTATAGGAGGCTTTCCAACCACTGACCACATGTTTTGTCTTTAGGTCAACAAGCAGGCTTGACAGAGCTGAAAGGTCAGTGTCATTCCTGGCATATAGAGTCACTGCACCAGCACATCTGTCAGTGTTGACACCAGCACTTGGAATGGCTGAGCTAATGGTCTACAAGAGGTTTTTGACAAACCATCCCAAGAAAGAGTTGCCATCTTGTCAAGACAACTTGTTGCAATATTTCATAAACCAAGACTTGGTTTCCATAATATTGAGAAAAGCTAAGCAGTTAATCCTCACTCATGGAGATAGTCTACGTGTCCTTTCACTACTGTGAGAAACTCAAGACAAAAAATTTTCCATTTATAGGGTAATGTAAGCATAATGGAATGGGTCACCAAACATTTTATTTTCCTTTCTCATAACACTCAACTACAGGCATCAGGCTTGCAAGGTCAATGCATGCAAACCTCACCAAGTTGAACAAGGCGAAGTGTAGGATCCTACACCTGGGCTGGGGCAATTCCCAACACAAACACAGGCTGGAGGATGAGCAGATGGAGAGCAGCCCTGCTGAGAAGGATTTGGGTGTGCTGGTGGGTGAGAGGCTGGACATGACCCAGCCATGAAAGGCACTCCCAGCCCAGAAAGCCAAATGTGTCCTGGGCTGCATCCAGAGCAGCGTGGGCAGCAGGGGAGGGAGGGGATTCTGCCCCTCTGCTCTGCTCTGCTCTGCTCTGCTCTGGTGAGACCCCACTGGAACCCTGCATCCAGCTCTGGGCTCCCAGCACAGGAAGAACATGAAACTGTTGGAGTGAGTCCAGAGGAGGCCACCAAGGTGATCAGAGTGAGACCTCTCCCATGAAGGCCTTCTGAAATGGAAAGAAACAGGCTTGTTCAGCCAGAAGAAAAGAAGACTCCAAGGATACCTCACAGCAGCCTTTCAGTACCTAAAAGGTGCCTAGAGAGAGCTGGAGAGGGATGTTCTACAAGGGCACAGAGCAATAAAACAAAGCATAATGACTTCAAACTGAAAGAGATTAAATTTCAATTAGCCATTAGGAAGAAATTCTTTACTGTGAGGGTGCTGAAGCACTAGTACAGGTTGCTCATGGAAGCTGTCCCCTGCTCATGGCAGAAGGGTTGAACTAGATGGTCTTTAAAGTCCCTTCCGACCCAAAATATTCCATGATTTTATGGTCAGGAATGAAACAAGGGATGGAGTCAATCTTATATTTTATCTTCTTTTAAGAGCCAGACTTCTAATTATAAAAAGACAATACTGCTAGCAGCAGTGTGGTCAGGAGGAACTAGACCTTGTCAGGCATCCAGCACCCACCCAGTCTTCAGATGATGATAGCAAACCATTAACTTGGCAGCTGTGCACCCTCCTGCCCACCCTCTGGCAGCCATTTCCTCCATGACAGTACTAAACCCAGTTGCTGTCATAATGACAAACTGGTCTTTACTCCCTCACCATGTCAGCTAACAAATCACAGAATGAATCTTTGGTAGCTGAAGTCTCCAAACCCAAAGAGTAATTATCATATTTTTCACAGAATGAGCTGTCAGACCATTACTAATCCAGATGCTACTAGATTCCAAATTGCTTAGTATATAATCTAAACTATATTGTTTGTGAAATATCTGCAATGCATTCTGCTGTACCTGTATTACATATGACAGCACAACATTCCTCATGGACTGTACAACTCCAGGTTTGCTGAGGTTTAAATTTTGTACACGTGGTAAATTCTCTGCCAAAACAGAAACACAGTTAAATGTGGAGCTGTTTGGGAATGGTTTCGCTGTTTTTTTTCTTGAGGAAATACAAATGGGTGTTGCAGACCAAAACAGCTCTTAGATGCAAGATGGATTGAGTACTCAAAGCAGCAGCTCCTGGGTCCAGAAAAGGCAGCTGCTCAGAGCATCTACCTGGACTTGGCAGGACAGGGTATGAATTCCTGGCCATGGTCAAGAAGAGCAGGGTAACACCTGGGTTTCTCATATGGTACATTAGTCCTCTCCTTTGGATATCTTTTCTTCCATTTTTCTGCAGAAAAAGAAATCTTGGAAGACCAAGGTTTTATTTCAGTGTAAATTGTCTATAATCCCAGATTTCAAGATGTTATGGAGTAAAAAAAAATCTCTACTGTCTTGGTTTTGTAGCCCTGGAATAGTATGAAAGTATGTCAGTCTTAAAGGAAAAAAGTGTTTTGGAATGTTTTGCAGGATCAGTTTATTGTTTTATATTGGCTAGAGAACCCCCAGATTTATTGGTCTGAATTGCTTTCACACTGATGAATCAGTCTTTTCAATCCTTCATCTCAAGACTGGAGTTTAGAGAATAATTTGTGGTTCCTTTCAAGTTGGCAGATGTCCCAAGGAATGATAGTAGTGAGCTCACTGGAAAAAAAATAATTTTAATTATTCAAAATAATTCCACTCAGTTTCAGTCACTCCAGATTTTCAAACTTGTTCCATATATATGCTTTTATATGCAGAAAGTAAATACATTATTTGTATGTGCATAACTTTGGCTCAGAGTACAAACTCCAGGGATAGTATGCAGCTCCAAATACACAGGTTACAAAAAATAATTTAATTTCTAAGCTTTTAAGGCTGTATTAGCTCCACATTAGTTTTTTCCACACTTCTGCCTCTCTAGATGTGGAAGCATAGGAAACACTCCAGGAGCAGTTTTGATGCCACCTGTCAGTATTAAGTGCTTTGAGGTGCAGCCACAAACTCTGCTCCACAGGTAGAAGTTTGAGGACCTCTGTTTGTGGGTTCTGGGCACAAGAAAAAGTGGGTTTAGACTGGACAGTGCCAATATATTCTGCAGTATACATTTCTGCTGAGCACAGCACAAGAAATAAAACCCAAGCAAGATTATAAGTAGGGTGAGCACAGTGAGATGTAAGAGATGCAACGGGCAGCTGCCTAATGAGATTGTTCCATGTACAATGGCATGAAGGACTAAAACTCTATCTGAGCAAAACAGGTGGACTCAGTGCATACCAAATACTTGGCTACATAATCAGTTATATTGGTAATCTAGTGGCCAAAATGAAATATGAGTAGAACATTACCAGCAGATCACTAATGTTCAAGCATCAAATAATGGAAACTGAGAACTGTTTTGAAACTCAGTGTGCCTGAAGACTGAAGATCACAGATCCATTCACAAATCATGGAAGAATAGCAGGCTATATCTGCAGCTGTCCTGCAGATATCTACAAGTCTATCTCAGTGAAGAGAATGGTTCAAATATTTCAGTTCCCCCAAGAATACTGGTGTTTGTGCTGTGTAGTGATAAAGGGTTCATTTCTTACAAAAGGAATGCACCATTTTTATAAATTCCAAATCTACCAAGCAAATTTCTAGGAAAACATTTCCCTGATAACAATTCATCTGCCCATTCTGAACTGTGAAACTTGAATTCAAGAGCTTTTCTGCTCTATCCTGCAGTGAAAAAAACCAAACCTTTCTAATCTTTACTTTGAAAATAATAAGAATATCCCACATCCCAGCATCTAGAGCAATCAGGTGGCCTTTACGATACTCCCATTTAAGTTTGGCTATCTTTGTTGGTTTCAGCTGGAGTAGAGGTAATTTTCTGCAGAGTGTCTGGCATGGGGCTGTTTTGGATTTGTGTTGAACTCAGGCTTGATAACACAGAGATGATTTTGTTACTGCTGAGCAGCACTACAGAGAGCCAAGGCCTTTTCTGCTTTTCATACTGCCACGCTGGTGAAGAAGTTGGGGGTGCAAGGGAGGTTGAGAGGAGACACAGCCAGGACAGGTGACCCCAGCTGACCAAGGGGACAAGGGGATAATCCAGATCGTAGGGCATCACGCTTGGGATGTGAAGTGGGGAAGAAGGAGAAAGGGAAGGACGTTTGGAGTGATGGCATTGGTCTTCCCAAGTCACTATTACTTGTCTTGGGGCTGTGGAGACAGACAGGCACAGAAAACCTCTCTCCTGAAGAGATGTCCCTTGAATGGGCTGTGAGAGGATCATCTCAGTCCTCCTGGATTGGGAAATCCTCCGTGGTCATGGTGAGAGCCCAGCATGCTTTGGGGTCCCATGCAAATTCATTGTAACCCATTGGGTTTTGCCCCTCGGTACCACCCCCGCTTTTCCCCATAAAACCCCAGTTTCTCCCCTGTTTTGTAGGGAGCTGTCCATCCCTGGTTCCCTTCGCAGGGTTGCTGGAATAAAGCCTCATCCTGCGGAACTGCCCCAGGAAGCTCCTGTGTCTGTGTCCCTGCGTTAGCCTGGGGGTACCTGGCAAGGCAGAGCTGGAGTCCCTGAGCTGAATTCGGTGCTGAGAGCTGATTGCTGACAGCCACGGGCTGTCAGAGCTTTGCCAAGGTTACCCAGTGGCTGAGGGGCTGCCTGAGACCCCCAGGAAGCTGTCCCCTGCAGGACCTCTCTCTGGAAGGTTGGGCATCCAGGTCCAACCATCAGACCCCCAACCAGCCACCACAACAGTGGGCCCTGCTGTCCTGGAGATGGCTGAACACCTCCCAGCCCATGGGAAGCAGGGAATTAATTCCCTGTTTTGCTTTGGTTGTGTGCAGAGCTTTTGCTTACCCTATTTAAGTGTCTTTATCTCAACCCATGAGTTTTCTGCCCTTTACCCTTCTGATTCTCTCCCCAGCCTTGCTAGTAGGGCAGTGAGTGAGAGGCAGCATGGGGCTGGGCTGCTGGCTGGGGTCAAGCCATGGAAACTTCAAATTGTCTCACATACTCTCTGCCCTGGAGTGAGTTTCATTTAATATTTTCTTGTTAGAAGCACTTCACTTTCTACAGATAGTTATTTAATTGAGGTGAGGTTTGAGTGCTGTACATGAAGTAAGTACTGTTGCCTCTTTTCTTGTGATTTGAATACAAGACTACATGCAATGGACTTTCTGAAAGTTTAGTCACACCTGCTAAAGCCAGATGAAATGCATTTTGTCAAAAATACCCATAACCAACTCACACTCTCATAAAGCTGCACCTCACAAAAGTGTCTAAGATGCATGGTGGGAGCAAGACTTGACATGGAGAGACAATACCAGAAGAAAAAGAGACTCTGAGATATTCAGCAAGGTATTCTCTGATTCCTTTAGAGCAATTCCATCTTTTATATTTTCCACTTAAAAGATTGGGTCAAAAATGTGGAGACTTTTTTCCCTTCAGTGCCTTGCAGACATACTTAAGTATTGCTGATTGCTTCTTCTTCAAGAGCTAAAGAAATATGGAAGAGTCCTCTGGGAATGAGTCTCTCTATTCCCTTATGAAAGATAACTATATGAAGCTTTTCACTTGGAGAGAAACTTATATAAGGTATTTCATGGTGATTTTCAAAAGTCATGCTAAGAAATAACAATCCATGTGGTATTAGAGACCCATAGAAAAGAAGCAAAAGGGGATTCCTACAGTTCTTTTCCTGATTAGGGTCAAAACCTTAGAAACAAGTTAATTATCTAAATCTCTTACACACACTGCTGAACTGCAGATGATTTCCTTAGAAATAGTCTATGCTCATTCCTTCAAGTCTTCTTCAAGTTCTAAATTTAGAATCTTTTGCAACTATAATGCCACCTTTAAATAAAACTAGAAATTCTAAAAAGAAAATTTGAGTGCCAGGAGAGGGAGCTTTAGCAGATGTTGAGCAGCTCAAAATAGACATGAGGAACAAATGTGTGATTATACTGTAATTTACACCAAAATATTCCCAAAATGAGAAAAATGTTTCCAAGGGACTATGAAATGTGTCATAAAAGGCCAGTAAAAGTTCTTAATTCTTTAGAAATGCCTGTGATTTTCCAATAAAACTGTGAAGACCAGTAGACAAATATTTTTGTCAGAAAACACATATTAAAAATTAGTGCATGGAAAATACTTTCATATTTTTTCATCCTCAGGATTCACATTTCTGCACTTAAATTTTATTTTTCCAGTCCTTTTAAGGCTGTTTTAGGGCTGATTCTAGAAAGCCTGTTTTGGCTGAAAGACGTCCATTTCCATACCCTATAGATGACTCACTGTAAAAAGAAAAGAGACTGAAGTAAGAAAGACATTTCATTCTTGACTGCACAAGTGAAAAAAGGGGCAAAAGGGACAAGAGACCTGTGTGGATGAACAAGGAACTCCAGTCACTACTCAGGGGATGGAAGCACTCAGGCTACTTGGAATGAATATAGAGAATTTGCAAAGTGGAAATTAGATGAGGAATGTGGAATTTAATCTAGCCAAGGATGTCAAAGACAACAAGAAAAGCTTCTTCAAACTCATCAACAACAAAAGGAAAACAAAAGATAATGTGGCCCATTACTAAGTGGAGGGGGAGCCCTGGAAACAGAGGACACAGAGCAGACAAAGTTACTGAATGACTTCTTTGCATCAGTCTTCATGACAAGATCAGAGATCAGGAATCTCTGATGGAGGAGATAGTGGGGGATCTCCTGCAGGGAGGCAGGGAGGTGGGAAGAAAGGAAGGAAGGAAGGAAGGAAGGAGGCAATGGGTACAAACTGGTGCAGTGGAAGTTCCACCTGAAAACAAGGAAGAGCATTACTGTGCATGTTACCAAGTACAGGAACAGATTGTCCAGAGAGGCTGTGGAGTCTCCCTGACTGGAGATATTCAGGAACAGTCTGGACACAGTCCTGTGCCACGTGCTCTAGGATGACTCTGCTTGAGCACAGAGATTGGACCAGATNACACAGAGCAGACAAAGTTACTGAATGACTTCTTTGCATCAGTCTTCATGACAAGATCAGAGATCAGGAATCTCTGATGGAGGAGATAGTGGGGGATCTCCTGCAGGGAGGCAGGGAGGTGGGAAGAAAGGAAGGAAGGAAGGAAGGAAGGAGGCAATGGGTACAAACTGGTGCAGTGGAAGTTCCACCTGAAAACAAGGAAGAGCATTACTGTGCATGTTACCAAGTACAGGAACAGATTGTCCAGAGAGGCTGTGGAGTCTCCCTGACTGGAGATATTCAGGAACAGTCTGGACACAGTCCTGTGCCACGTGCTCTAGGATGACTCTGCTTGAGCACAGAGATTGGACCAGATGACCAACTGTGGTCCCTTCCAACGTGACTCATTCTGTGATTGTTGTAATCTCAACAAAACCCAGTTCCAGGATATCAGGTTGAAAGTCTTACACAAAGGTGATGTGGCTGCCACTGTGGTCACAGAAGGCAATGGTGAGGTAGATGTTGCTGGGGAAGCTGGCCACTTACAGGACAATCAGTGAGGAAAACACTTCATCTTCCAGAGGCCAAATGCTCCACAGGGAGAAGCTCATCAAGCCCAAAATGCAAACTTTTCTTAATCGCTTCCCAAACCAGCTCCAACTGCCTTCCAAACTCATAGGCCTCCAGAAAGAGCACACTAATCAAAATTCACTTTTGGCTTAAATTCTTAGAAAGACAGGAGTCTCATCTTCTGGGGAAAAAAA
>VWZP01000973.1:0-57218 GCA_013396995.1 Dicaeum eximium | reverse complement strand
AAAATCTCCCTCTAGATTTGTATGTGTTCTCAGAAAAATAACATCAAATTCACTCAAAGCAGAAATGAAAACACCAGTTTTGTTGTTTCTCGCAGCTACAGTAAAAGCTTATTCCTCTAGAAATCAGACACAAGATAACCAATATGAAAAACTGCTGCAGTCTGGAGAATACTGTAGGTTGATGGTTTGGTGGGACATTTATTCACAGGTGTATTGCTTCTTGTTCAAGAATAAAACAAGCAGTAAAGAAGTACAGTTTGAAAAGCTTGCAAATGACTATGTGTAATCCACTAGTCACTTTGGAAGACAATATGTTTGGGCTTAGAAAAGTCTCAAACATCCCAATGTCATTCTTACAGTCAGCCAAATTACCACTCTTTATATGCAGACAGCAAGAATTCTTTTCTCTGCTTTGTTTAATTGTGTAGTTAAGTTAATACCATACAAAGAGCACCTTGTAGAAAAAATCTGCCTTGGAAAACAGATGGAAAAATATTTATATGCTTTGTATTAATAGTTTACATCAGTGGCTGACTGTTTCATGATTTCATGATGACATACTCCTCTAAAATAATTACTACAATAAATTTAGGTCTTACTATTAGCACTGCTATTAGCAGTGTAAGAAAATTTCCATTAATTTTATTATCTTTTCAGTTAACTTGTCTCACATTATTTTAAAGATCCCAGGTTGAGCAGAAAAGCACAAAGAATAATTAAGTCTCCTAATCTTTGGTGATTCTCAGGATGAACAAAGAATGTAGACAATGTAGACAATAAGAGCTATTTTGCAGCTTCTGTCATCCTAAAGATTGACAAAAAAATCTCAAATGTCTTGAAAATACTACCAGAAAAACTACCCTTTATATTATTGAACACAATATCTAAATTCAACACAAAAATCTTTCTTCACTAGAGGGAAGAAAGGAATATTTTTTTCTATCTAAATGAGAAAATTGCAAGGGACAAAGAGACAGGTTATTCTCTATATTTTGTCTTAAAATTCACATCACTGTGATCAACTTCATTCCTGATTTCACTGAAATCTCAGGAGGGATGAATGGATGAATGTAGTGAATGTGACAATTTTAAAAGCTATCTTCCAATAAAAATATCCAAAAAAATCAATCTTCCCTCTCTAACAACAACAACAACAACAACAACAAATCTAAGACAAGATCGAAAGCAAAACAATTGCTACTTTTGCGTTGCAAAATCAGAGACTTATTCATAGCTATAATAAAATCCAAAATGCATCAATACTTACAAATCTGTGAAAAATTTTACTTCAGGATGAATTCCACGTTGCTCTCATTTTTCTACATCTCATGCATTAGAAGGAACAATATAAAACTTTCATCTGGAACAGATAAAGATGTACACCAAGAGGCAGGGTTCCTAAATTATTCACACCTTCACTCAAGTTAATGACTCTGAGAGTTTAAGAGTTCAATAAAATATTGTTTGCATGAAAGTTACACTAAGGTAAATAATTAGGCAAACAAGTGTGACCTCTGGTATTCGATTTCAAATGTGGATGCATGTCTGAATTTTTCCAGGCACCGTAAAGAGCCAACCCTCAAAACCAAGCCATGAAGTGTACCAGGTATTTTGTAAGCACCAATTTCACATCTTCCAGGGTTTCATAGTTACAAACTTAATTTGGATTATGAAAAGTACTGAATATCTCCTCAGCTGGTCCCAGATAAATCAGTTCCATCAGCACCACTGACTTCCACAAAATGAATATTAATTTAAAACAAGTGCTTCTGAAAATTCAATTTCCACAACAAGCCTTAACTAATTACAGGAAATCCTTGGCAGAGCAATAGTGCAAGAAAAAAAAATAGAAACAAGAAACCATTTTCAGTCATAAATTAATTTACTTTTGATCATTTCAATACATTCAGCAAATACATTTTAAGCAGTAATAGAGGTAGAAACAACTAACAAATATGAAATAAGCAAAGTCCTTCCTGGCCTTCAAAAATATTGCTGACAAAGTCAGCATTTCCAGAGGACATAAAGGAGGGTTTCCATCCTTATCAATGTATAATTGATAATAGATGAACTGTAATTGAATGTATAATTGATAATAGGTGAATTGTAACAGAATGTTACCTCAGGACGGTCAGGAAGCCCAGGTCCTCAGATACGGCTGGTCACAACGGAAAAGCTATGAATAGACTGATGTTTTATTAACTTTGGGTTTGTTGTACAAGGGTATCAGCCCCTAAAATAGGATGCCTTTGCCACAGAATCCAACCCAGGAACCAGACTTCAATCAATGCAAGGGAACTTATGAATTCAGCAATTTTCTGCCCTTGAGGGAGGCCACAGAAGGAAAACTCCTCCTCTTAGAAGCTGCTGTCACCTCTCACATAGGACCCATCAGTCAAGCCGAAATGTTACAAACTCTAAGAGAGAATATGCTGCCTGTTGCTTCCCCTGCTCCCCACACACCAGGTGGGCACAGCTTCAAAAGAAGCTGTTCCTGCACACTGCAGGCTTACGTTCATTCCTTCATCATAACTCAGATGTGACGACAGCAAAGGGGCTGAAAATCCTGGCCCTTGCATTTAATAATGAAATAGGTTCACCAGGGCTCATGAGGTGTACACTCCACACTCTCAGCCTGCTGACACAGACTTTTTAATTAAGCTGTGCTAAAAGGATTGCACAGCTCAGTAAAATACATCCTGTCCACACATGGCCCAGATGATAGGCTCTCCTCTTTATCCCGTATGTTACACTATGTGGAAGGTATTTTTGAAAGTGCAATCAATACCAGACCTCCAAAATTTAGCTCTAATAGAGAGTGTTATAGCAAAGAAAAAAAATCAGAAGATAATCGCATATTAAATCTTATCTCAGAACGGTAGAGTAGTGGTTTTATTAATGAGAAATTTTAGAGTAGAAGGGCAGAAGGAACTACTGAAAGTTACTGCTATGCTCCTAGGTTCTATACCATGGCACAGGCCATGAACATAAGGGCTCACTTTAATCAAAGAACATCAAAATACCCTAAATTTCAAACCCATTTAATAGAAAAATACACTGTACCAGCTACTACGTTGTTCCATGACTTTATTGCCATTGGTACAGTCTTCATTTAAAACCTGAATGTATCTAATTTCAACTCCCAAAACTTACATCTTCTTTTGTAACTTCAATCTCTTCATCTCATATATTTCTCAGAAGATATCAGTCTCTTCGCAGATACCTGTAAATCACAATTCCTTCTCTTTCTCTTTTACCAGCCAAATATTTCCTGGAGTCTCTCAATTTAGAGGAAACATTCCTTTCTTGACCCTTCACTGGATTTAGCAGACTTAGCAACTTCTATTTTGAATTTTGCACATTCAAAAAAGATCCAACATTCTGGAAAAAGTTGCTCTAGAGCTAAATATGAAAGGAACCTATCCTGGTTTTCTTTTTATATATCTCTGATATACTCTGCAGTTTAGTTCAACTAATTAGGGAAATACAATCAAAGTTGTCAGTACTAATTAGATGCAGAATCAGGATAAAGTGTACTTTAGGGGCAGTATTAAAATGATGGTTTACACTCTAGCCAGTAATTTGTTAATTTTCAAGTATCACAGATAACAGTGAAAAGATAATGGGCCAAGAAAAAAAAAATCTCAGTACTTTGGACTCCTGGTATGGTTTTTTTTTTTTGCAGGGTGGGGAGGTTTGAAGTTTTTTGGGGTTTTGTGGAGTTACTCTTACTAATTTTGTGGAATTACTGATTACTCTTACTAAGAATTACTCTTACATCAAAAGATCTCTGTTATTAACATGTTATCACGCACAACCATTATAAGATAGTCAGATGCACTGTAACAGTAATGAAGATAAACCTGCTCTGTTGCATGCATGCATGCTCAGTGCAAGTGAGAAACAAAACAATCCTTGGAAATGCAAAAGCACAGAGGAAGTATTAAGTAATCTGAGCTGTTGAACAGATTGAAAATAAATAAAATGGAAACTGGATTGTCATATCTGAAGACATAATTTAAAATTTCTGGTAATTTACTAGCTGGTGAGTTTTCTGCCTCAAACCAAGAAAATTACATTTTCTAATTCTCATATTTTCATGTTCAAAACAGAAAGAACGAGAAGAAAAAATCTTATTTCTTTACCAGGTACAGCAAAAAGTTTAAATGCAAAGGAAACCTTTTAAATAAGATTTAATATTGCTAAAATCTACTCAGAAACTGATTGGGTGCCGTCAAGCAGAGTGTGGAAATGATAAGACCATCTGAACCAATTACATTCCACAGAAATGACAACCACTAACATAATTTTGTACATTGGAACCAGTTTGCTTACGTAACTTATGCCTACTGTTGAGGTCTGTACTTCAATAAAGCAAATGTGCAAATGGCATGGTTCCTGTTAGAAAGGAGTCTTCCATCAAGTTAAATAGCTGCACAACACACTAAAATCCAGATAGCCATCATTCAACATCATTTTTGCATCTGTCTAAATTCTTGTTGCAGTAAACAAGATAAAAAGGATAAGAGGTTCAGAAATAAACAGCCTTTCTTGTTTTTATTCTATTTGCTGGCCTTTCCAAGACAATGTCTACAATAAACATCATCATTAATCATCATCATCATTTCAATTTTAGAAAGCCTGACTAAACCCAGAAATATTATAGAAATAGAACTATACTGTAATGCGGGCTTCTCTGAAAACAGCATGTATAGAGGACACACTCTTTCTGCAATTTTGATAACTTTTTAAATTAAAAGATCCCTCACTGCCACGCTTCTATTATTTTGTTCTTTTTTTAAGAAACCCAGATGAACACCCACAAAATAGTGGAGAACTACAATTGATGTCAAAACAGTAATAGACATTTGTTATTAATAAATGCAACAGCATTCAACATTTAATCACCATAATTCCACGCATTTTGTTGTGCCTGTTGGCCCAGCTCTTTGCCAAAATTGAGAATATAATTTTTGCTACGATACTTCTGGCAAACTCCTCATTCTTTCAGCAACCTCTCAAAACAAAATCTTTTCATGACCTCCCTGATTAGCTGCCATGCCACCATTTCAGAGAAGGTGCTGCCTTAAGAGCCTGGCAGAGGAGAGAAAATAGAAATTCAAAATACTAATTTAGCATTAGTAGTCTTTTTTTGCAGCTACAGTGATCTGAAAAGAAATAAATTAGAAGATATTGGGTATCAAAAGAGGACTAGATTTGCTATTTTATGATATAAAACTCCTCTAGCCTGTAATAGCAATTTTTGCCCAGCACACTACTTAGAGTGTAATTTAGCAACACGTTGTTTAGTCTTGATCTCTTTTCTGGTCTGTTACATGAGATCAGACTGTTTTAACTTGAAAAAACCTGGAGTATGTGTCTCAGTTTTAAGTGCTGCTACAGTTTGAGATCATTAAAATAAATTTTTTGGACATACTCAGAAAAAAAAAATAAAAACATATCCCAGCATCTAGAAATGGAGAAGATTTTTACCTCAGGTGTCAGAAAAATCTTATTAATTACTATAAATTAAACCCATTTTAAATATTAGAAAATTGAGTTTTGTTATATTATATTAGTAAGAAAGCTTTTCTATCACTGCACTAAAAACCTTCCCTCCTTAATGAATGCTTATGCAGGAAGAAAAGCATACTTTTCACAATTTGAGCTCCAGCTTGCTCCTTTGTTTCTCAGTGAGCATCACCTGAAGATATATCTTGCACAGAAAGACATCTAGTGACTTAACAGTTTCCTGAAGTAAACATTTCATTAACCTTCCTAAAGGGAAGAGTTTCTCCTGAGAGAAGAGGCATGTTTCAGATAAAAGATAAAAGGACAGAAAGAGTCCATGATCAAATGAGTTTTCATATTAAAGACTGGTTGGCAGTTATCAATAGCATGAAAACCCAAGAAATAGAGAAGTAATTAAATACCAAAACCTCATCCTTCTTGCTAGCATCCCAATTGTTCCAAAACTCCACTAGGCAAATTGCTGGCTGGAAGCCACTTTTTATTTTCAGATAAAAGCTTGCTATGTCTAATGTACAGTTGTGCTTTTCACATATCTATTCCCTCTAAAGGTAGCAATTTTCTCAAAGCAGGGGAATATTCATGTGTAGAGGAGTCCTTTAGTAGCTGACTTCAGTCACTGTGGCCCAGATTTCCCCCTGTATTTAGAGGGTGCCAGGCCACCACTTTGGACTAGCAAAGAATTGCACTCTATGGAATGATTGGCTCTCTGTGCTGAACTTATTCCATGCTGAAGCTGACTTCAACATATCCTCCTTCTGCACCTCTGCCTTCTGAATGCCGCTGTTTAAAGGATTCTTTTCTTTCCTTTTAACAGTTTTGTCTTCACCAGAGCCTTGTTCTTTACTAATTTCTGAAGTTACCAAATGGCAGCGTTGGCTAGAGTAAGAAAAGCAAACACAAGGCCTGAATGTACACAAGACTATTTGCTAACTGAACAAATGGCAAACAATATGTTTCCAAAAATCTTACAGATATAAGAATCTCAAAACTCTTCATGCAATAAATGCACATGAAATAATTTCTGTCACGAGCATGGTTTCTCTTCCATAATCCTCTCAGAATTGAAAGCAGGGATTTATGTCACCTTTCTGTTCCCCAGTCTGGCCTTTTCCAGGATAAAATATATGACTTTACAGTGCAAAATACTGAGACTGCTTTTTTGTTTGGTTGGGTTTGGGTTTTTTTAATTCACTTGTCTAAGTGCTTAATTCACTTACATGGTTTTTTTTCATATTAGGAAATAACAGATTCTGACCACCTTGAGTTTCATACATATGTGAGAGTCCACCTACTTGCAAGAAAGAGATCTGGTAGCAATAAAAGTACAGTGAATAATGGCAGGGGGTGTATCTGGTGCATGAGCATAGAAATGTAGTCAGCTTGTTCTGCCATTGGTAGCCATCCCCAATACCCTAAATTTTTGAGTAATTTTAATTGTTTGTTTCCCTTGATTAATAATTGAAGGAGACATGAAGTTATGCCTTAGGAAGCAAAGGATAGTGGATAGGCAGGAAATAATACAGTTTTAAGACATTTGAATGTGAGGGAAAGGCATTTGAAATAAGTGCAATGAAGGACACCTGCACTGGAGTTTCAAAGAGCTGACAGCACTGTCCAGGCTATTTGCAGATCATTATATAAGCTTCATTTTCAACACCCTGGATGGTCTGAGGTAAGTGAAAGACATTTAAAATCAAAATTAAAACTAAAAACACTGAATTGGAGAAACAAAAGAGATCCTATAAGCAAAGGTTATTACTTTAGAAACTATTTCTGTCCACTGCCCTTCCTATTTTCTTGCTAATCAGCACTGGAGCCTGAGCAGTGAAATATTCAGAAGTGCCCAGCCCCACTGAAATCCAATTTCTTTTTCTATTTTTAAAATTAAAGGTCTTGAGTCAAACCATGATGTATTATGCAATGAATCTGTAACAGGAAGAGCTGTATAACATTGCCAGCTAGTGGTCACTTGACTTCAGAGCACAATAACTCAATTCTAGCACAGTTTAAATATTTTTGAAATGTAATAAAACCTTTTATAGTTGTAGCTTAAGGAGATGACAAATAAATTGCAAACATATTTCAGTACCTTAGCTATCAGAACATAAAATTCTCCATGAAGGTAACATTTGGTTCGTGAATATGCTAGTCTTTCATTTATACTTAGTTTTCCATTTGAAAATTACATGAAAATTTTAGGTTCATACCAGCACTGATTCCAATCGTGCAGGTAACTATATAATATCTTCATCATTGTTGTTTAACTTTACTATGTTGTCTCTGAGCTGTATCTTCAAACACCTGGATAATAATATGGTTTTGGCTTTTTTACAATTGTTGCTGCTAAAGACTGTTTATTCATTAGAAATGAACTCTTACAAAGAACAGACATCATCAAATCAAACATGTAATGGATACGAAAGAGACAAAGAAATTTCAGGAACCTGCATTTATAACAAGGCGTGCATTCATAATAATGACACAATATTAATGATGCATCTTTCTGAATTCTCTCTGTAATCTAATGTCTAGATTCAAACAAGCTGTTTTATGAAGATATAAAGGGACATGAACACCCAGTAATGCATAATACACAGTAAGAGAGAAAAAGAGGAGAGAAAGAATGGATCCTAACATAAATGTTATGTCTTGCAAAAACATATATGTTTTAATGTTTCTATAGGTAGCTTCACTAGCTACAGTACATTTGCAAAAATTAAGTCAGTTGGCATTTGTGTGTCAGTATGTAAAAGTCATAGAGCAGAATATACATTCTGGAAGCCAACATTTCGTTCCGACTAACATAAGAAAAAAATGGAAATTTTAGGGAAATATAAATGAAATTAAAGGCAACCCTATGATGGTGTAAACAGTTTGAGTTCTTATTGAGTCATTGTTGGTCTTAATATGTTCAAGGTTTTATCTATGTCATCATTTGCAGCCAGTTTTACAATTGCACTTTTCACACTTGAATCAGAATTGGGAGCAATCATGCCCTTGCAACAAATCTGTGTTAATTCATCCTGCCCTGCAGACAGATCTATTGTAGGGATTTCATTTCTGAGCTGTCTGTGGCTGTGTGGCCCACATGGTTCAGAATGAGAACACACCATGCTCATACTGGCAGAGTGCTCCAGCAGAACCAATCTGGTTTTGCCTGTAAAGGACTGGGCAAACATATCCTAAAATCAATCTATTTAAGGTCCTTCCAGCCTCAGGACATCATTCTGCAAAGATTTACATGCCCATTTATTTATATTCTGACTTCAGCAGCACTGCTCATGGGTAAGTACAGGCATAGCAGGCAGCTTTGCAAATGACTCTGAGAGTCGGGATAATTGCGAAGTGTGACCTGAGATACTGAGTCTGAGGGCCAAGTCCTCAGTTCTCTGGAAAATTGCACTGCCATTAAAATTTGTGTGACGACTATCCCTAGAGGAACAGGTCTATCAACAAAGGCAGAGAGCTACCAAAGAGGCCTTACTCAGAATTCTTTAGAATGATGCACTACTTATGATGGAAACCCTGATTTAGAAGATGTCTTTAAAAAGAGGAGAGAAGGCAAATTTTACCTTTTAATCTGAAAGAGGGGTTAAAAAAGGCAAAAGAAAATTTGTTCCCTTCAGGCTGAATCCACACCAGCTATTTCAGAGCAGTTTTGAAGCCCTTCCCTTAACTGACCCTCCCTACAAACAGTTTGCTTACACAGGATGGTTTTCCTGTACACTGGACAAATGCCTTGGGCATTGCAATTACTTCCTCTTTCCCAGGCAGCCTATAAACATTTCCTATTTAGATATCTCCAAACTACCTGTGTGGTAGAGATTTTTGGCATAGGGGATCAAGCTAGATATAACTCAGAGTAAATCCCTTGAACATCAAGAGTAAACAAAAACAGAAATCCAGAACAAGCTTCCAAATACCAATCCCTTTCTGATGTACCATATGATCTCCTAATGAAGATATAAAAATAGGTACTGAGTAAAAAAAGCCAAGCTCTTGTTACATTGTTAGTCACAATTTACAGAACGTTAAGTCTTCAAACACTCAGGCATCATTTGTTAACAAATTATTTAATCAGCCTCAGCAGGGCCAGGTACTGTGCATCCCAAGTTTCTGACTGCACAAGCAGACTTCCTGTCCAGCACTGAAGTTAATAGCTCTAGATGGGCTGTAGTCATCCCCACAAGTGTCAAGGGTTTACTTAGATTTTCCTAGCCATCACAGTGCACTGCAGAGCTCACCTCATTCAAGTTCTTGGATTCTCCTTTAGTTCTTGCAGAAGTACCCACTGGCTGAGAAATGGCTATTTTCACATTACATTTTGAGGCTCTTGTATCAGTGACTGACACATATCCTCTCCAGCCAGAGGATGCTCTGCAGTTCCAGCTTCCCATGAGTCTGACTTGGCAGCCTTGGTCTTGCTGTGATCTAGCTCTATACGTCATGTTTTCTTCCCCTATTTCCAGGACAAGGAAGTTTATATTTTTGTTTTCTTGCTAAAAAGGTAGTGGCAACACTTTTCCAACTGACTTGATAGTTACTAACATGTGCAGCTACAAGCAGCTTATGTAAGAGCACTTTAAGGCTGACAGTCTTACAGTTCCAATGCTGTCCATGACTGCAGAAGCACATTTGTCACCTCTTGGATGTGCCATCAGTACACATACATATGCTTTATCTTTTTATACACTTAGAACTTTTGTGGATGTATGCTTCACTTTTGTACAGAAAGCAGGATTCCTAAATTTTCTGTAATGCGGTTGCACAACTAGATCATCTGCCTGAGATAAAGGAAAGACACTAAAACCAAACTGTTTCAGAACTAGCATTGCCACCAATGCAAGAAATGATCCTCTGACACACTTTTTTCTTGGTAGCACCACTTGCCTTTGTCAACACAAAGCAATGTGCTCTCCAGTTATCATCCACTCTACTAAAATGCCATCAGTCATGGCAAGGCTTTTGACTCACTCCTATGTATTCTGGGAAGTTAGTGTAGCAAAATTCAATGCAAGATGTTACAGAAGAGGGAGGTGATTTCATTAAACAAAATTATCTCAAACAATGTGCATGCAGTTGCATTCTGCAAATGCCAAGGTATGATCTCTCTTTTTCTTTTACAGGCTGGAGGATGAGCAGATGGAGAGCAGCCCTGTGAGAAGGACTTCGGGGTGCTGGTGGGTGAGAGGCTGGACATGACCCAGCCATGGGCACTGCCAGCCCAGAAAGCCAAACGTGTCCTGGGCTGCATCCAGAGCAGCGTGGGCAGCAGGGGAGGGAGGGGATTCTGCCCCTCTGCTCTGCTCTGCTCTGGTGAGAGCCCACTGGAACCCTGCATCCAGCTCTGGGCTCCCAGCACAGGAAGCTCATGGACCTGTGGGAGTGAGTCCAGAAGAAGGTATAAAATTGATCAGAGGGATGGAACACATCTGCTATGAGAAATGGTTGAGAGAATTGGGATTGTTCAACCTGGAGAGGAGAAGGCTCCAGGTAACTCAGTTGTAGCCTTTCACTACCTGAAGGGAGCCTTACAAGGAAAATGGAAAGGGACTATTTGCAAGGGCATGCAGTGGCAGTGGCAAGGACAAGGGGTAATTGCTTCAAATTGAAAGACAGCAAGTTTGGGTTAGACACTAGGAAGGAATTCTATGGGAGTGGTGAGCACTGAAACAGGTTATCTACAGATGTGGATGCCCCATCCTTGGAAGTGCTCAAGGCCAGGTTGGATGAAGCTCTGAGCAACCTTACCCAGTGAAAGTGTCCCTGCCCGTGGTAGGCAGGTTGGAACTAGATGATCTTTAATGTCCACTCAAGCCATTCCATGATTCTACAGTTCTGTGACACCTAAGCAGTCTGGCCAGAATCACTTAGGCTCAACATGGAGGACAAACTCTGCTGTCTACACAACTGTCATACATCTTGATTTCTTTTGGATTGACTCCTGCACACTGACTGGGGCATGTGCTAAACACAATCCTTTAATGTGGACAGTGCTGGAGCAAAATGCCCAAGACTTGTGGTTCTTTTCATTTCCTCTATGAACATTTTATGGCTACAGATCTCTCAATTTGACTAACATAGCACTAACATTGCAAGTTTTTCCTTCTTGTTCTCTGTGTTGGGTTTGAATGGCCTGGTTTTTGAAAGTGGGGGGGCCACAGAGGTGGCCTCCTTGAGAAGCTGCTAGAATGTCCTACAGAGCCAGTCCCTGGTGGCTCCAAAGATGGGTGTGTCATTGGCCAAGGCTGGGTCAATTATAAATGGTGGTAAAGCCTCTGTGATAGCATATTTAAGAAGAAATCAAAACAGAAGGGGTGGCACAGTTTTAATTCCAGCCAAAGAAGAGCAGAGTGAGAACAAGAGAAAGCAACAACTCTACAGACTCTGAAGTCAGTCGAGAAGGAGAGGCAGGAGGTGCTCCAGGCACTGAGATTCCCCTGCAGCCCACAGAGGTCCATGGGGATGCAGAGATCCACCTGCAGCCCATGGAGGAGACCTATGCCAGAGCAGGGGGATGCCTGAAAGAAGGCTGTGGCTCTGTGAAAGATCTGTGGAGTCTCCTTGAAGGGCTGCACCCCGTGGAAGAGTGACCCATCCTGCAGCAGGTCTGGAAGGACTGTGCACCCATGGGATGGACTCACACTGCAGCAGGTCACAGAGAGCTGCTGCTCGTGAGATGGACTCACATCAGAGAAGTTCATGGAGAGCTGTCTCCTGTGGGAGGGACCCCATGGTGCAGCTGGGGAATGATTCTCCCCCTGAGCAGTGGGATAAACCATGGCTGATGAACTCACCATAATCCCCATTCCCTGCCCACTTGCACCACTGGGGTAGGAGGTAGAGCTTGGGAAGGAGGGAGGGGTGGGGTGGAAGTTGTTTTTAAGGGCTTTTTTAACTTCTCATGATCCTGCTCTGATTGTGTCAGTAATGTTTTCAGTTCATATCTCTAAGTTGAGCTTGCTTCACCCATGATGACATTTGATGAACAATCTCTCCCAGTCCCTTACCTCTACCCACGAACCCTTTGTTCCATTTCTCTCCCCTGTCCAGCTGCACACTGAGTGAGTGAGCAACTTTTGTGAGAGCCTGGCATCCAGCCAGTGTCAAACCATGACACCATCAAGGAATATGAATGAAAAACTCTATATAGCATTCCTTAGCAATTAACACATACCATACCCTTGCTTGGCTCTTTCTAAGGCTTTAATACATTCTTCTGTTAACACTTCAGTCATGTCAATCTTAATATTTTTGGTATAAACATCTATACCTTCTCTAAGTTAATTATCTTTGTTTCCATTTGTTTTCCAATAATTTAGCCATCTAACCTCACAGAGGCATGACTCCCCCTGTGTCTGACTACTTTAAATTGCAAGTTTATTTAACCTAACAGCTGACTCTTGCCAAAGGTATTCTGATATTTTCCACATTTAATTATAAAACAGGAGTGTGTTCTACTTGCCATCACCTGTTTCAGCAAACACATTTCTACCGCACAGACGGTGAGTATTTTTGGAAATTATTTAATTTTTTTTTTCAGGTTAATGAAACCCAGGTTAATCTGTACACAAACAGAAGACAACTTTTCAGGTTTAAAAAAATTTTTGCAAGACTTCAACAGTAGAGACTATACAAGATTGTGCATGAATAGGTGAGGATTTTTAGTCTATCCACAGGATGCATTAATGATACTGATCTCAGATTTCACAACTGGCACTTTCAAAGAGACAACAAGGACTTTCACTTCCTCTGCATGTCTGTTCTGGGGGATGTCTTATTTAGCATTAGAACCACAGTTTGTTTCCAGTTGGTAAAACTTTTTGTGGTCCTTCGAGTTTAAGGGTGATGCCAGGTATCATTTTATCAGGTAGTTCAATATATTTTTGACATAACACTGGTGTTGTATTGTCTAAAAGAGCTGACAAAGTCTCAGACTAACATCAAAGAACCTGTATGAGGTTTTACCCAAGTATTTGAAGCTCAGTGCCTTAAGGCACTTTCTAACTCAAACACCAGTCTGGGGTTTGTGGATGGATGTACTACTTCCTCAGCTAAGATTTTCTTCCATGACTAATTTCTCTTAGGAATAAAGTGGTACTATCTTTTTACAATGACACCTGCACCTTACAGTACTCTTGAGACCATGATGTGAAAACTAACGCTGCAAAAACAAAAGTCAAGATTTTCTGGTATTTTTTAGTATTAACAGTAGGCTTTCTAGACATCTGCAACTAGCAGTGACAGACACTTTCAATCCCTCCTGCCAATGGGATTATCATCACAACCTGAGGCAGTAAAGAAACAATGCAGCCAAGTCTTAAGTGATCAGCACATTCAATGCTATAAATAGGACTGCTGTGTCAGCCTTTCCTTAGACTTTTAGGTATTTTTTTATGCAGGACAAAAGCCACACATGAAAGCATCAAACTAACATTCCTTTGATAACAAGCATCTGAAAACTCCAATTAAAGCATGGGTATTTGCTGCTACATACTATCATGTACCAACTGCTACAAACCTCCTCAAAGGTTGCAAGGACAGAAAAGAATTGTCATCTAAGGATGAAAATAATTTTTCAGCATGAACAAGTAAATAAAAGACATTTTTGCAGCACTGTAGTTAAGAAATTGTATCCTACTGGAATCGGGTGCAAAATGGACACCTGAGACTTGTGGAGCCCTTCATCCTAAAGAGCAAGTTACCTGAAGGTGTAAGATTTCCTCTGTTTCCTGTAAGTTTGTGGCACACGGGGTATCAGAGGAAAATGGGTATGCGAGATGGTGTTGAATTCTTTTCTGTGAAGGCCATTTACCAGTTTTCAGAGATCAAGTTTGCTGTGCAGTGTCGGAGTCCAGGCACAGAGAATACTTCTTTACCTGTTTAGAGAAGCCCTGACTCTCAAAGGAGTGCTGCTTTTAACCTGGGTCCCTGGAGGAAGTTACCAAGGCTTTGGGATGAGTTAGAATCAGGAACCCAACAACATGAAGATTTTCTTATTAGCTTTTGATTCATAGGTTGAAATTTTAAAATCTAGGTATATTTCAGTTATAACCTTCGCCAAAATCATCGATCAATGTCATGTCAAAAATATTTCAACTCAAAGCTAGGTCTTCAAGGAAAACACCTTTTATCAAAATATTAACAAAACTTTCTGCAACCAGTGCTAATCTTTCATGTAGCTTTATACAGATGAACCTTGCTCACCTCATGAGGTTTTTTATCAGGTTTGAAAATTCAGTTGGTTGGAAAGTCATGCTGTCTTCTTTCCTTCTCTTTCTTCAGTAATACCAGTGCATCTCAAATGTACTTTTAATACACTTAATTACCCTATTTGCACTCTGCTCTAGGTAGGTTGGCATTTCTGGTAATCATGTTAGAAATACAATGACATAAGCTGAAACTCTTGGGTTGAGTCTGGAGTCTTTGCAATTAGGGAAAAAATTTTAAAAGATAATTTTAAAAATTTACCTCAAAAGGTTCACATCTTTACTGTTCCATTTTTATTGCTCTTTCTCCAAATATGACTACGTTCAACACTGAATAAAACCAAATAAATTAAAATATATTTACCATGGGGTCCTTTCATAAACTTAGAGATAAGCTTTTACTTTTGTGTATTTCATAATAAAGTAAAAGACCTCAACCAACTGCTTGAGGCAACTGTGCAGAACTTTTTAATATGATTGCTACATGGTAGCTTGATGTATTTTTCCCCCTAGAGATGGAAGAAATAGGGCAAATGAGTTGTTTTTACTACCTTCAGTTATTACCTGGAGTCATGAGTTGTTTTTCCTTTTGACAGACGCCGTAATGTCAAGGTGGAACCAGCCCACCCTTGGCGAGGCTCTATCCTAGGAAAGTGTTTTGCTCATAATAGGCTGCCTGACAACCTGACCTTTATCACATTTTTCTTTCCTGTCACCTTCAGGAAGGGCAGCTGTGGTGCTGTTGATGTATTTCATACACAGACAAATAATTTCAGAATTATTCTGAAACACTAAAAATTAGGTTCTTCTCTTGCAACATCTTCCCTTTTTTTGTGATTTGTACTAAAAATAAAAAAAATCTGAATTTATTTTTGATTACTTGGTTCCAGGATCATTAAGAGTTTCTAGTGCTCTGTATTTCCCAAGGCGCTTTCCCAAACATGCCTTCATGTCTGAAAAATGAAAGCTAACTCATTGGTAAGGAGAGCTTACTTCTTGAGAAAAAATGGAAATCTATTGTCCAAGAAGATTAAATCCTTAACCACTCAGTTAAAGTCACAAATTATGAGCTCTGCAAACAGCTTTTTCCTCTAAAGTCTGCACAGGGCCTGCAACATCTCTCTGATGTCAAAATGTATGTCTGACAAGTATATGCACAATGCAATTAGTTTTAGGTGGCAGAGTCTAGTGAATATTTATACTTCTCAATTTTCCTTTTCAGTTTTATTTTTCTTTCAGTGTTAAAAAAATATATAATGTACACCTTTTGAATGTGTCTTTAAATATTGTACTTTAAATATGCTACTATTCTACTTAAATACATGTTTTGACCTTTCTGGAACCACTAGCTGCACTGAATTAACACTGCCAATGCATTTAAGTGTGAGCACAAAGCGTACTAGGACTAGGTAACCAGGCAAATTTGATGTTTCACCTATTTATAAGCCAGTTACAGATGATGCCAATGATGAAAAAAATACATTTTGCTTATTATGCAGGCATAAGGAAGTAAGACAGCAAGAAAAAGCTGGTTTTGGGCTTTAAGCAACATGGAGGGATGCTTAGATCTACATGTTTAGTTTTTTTCTTCAGTGCTTAACACTTCAGTCTGTTACTAGAACAACTTTGTCATGTTTTTTTTTTCCCTTCAATGATTTTCAGACAATGTTTGAACCACTGCACTGATAAACTGCATTAAGTAATCAAAAATGGTATCTGCATATGCTAAAGCAGACATCCCCATATATGATTGAGTTTCTCTTACAAAAGAGAACTCATCAGGACTTTCAGAAAAGACTGCAGTATTTTGCTTCAAAGTGTAAAATATGCTTAAAAATACTCTTCATCAAAACTGGGAGGAGAAGAATGGGAAAAAATAATTGCCTATAAAAGAAAAACTTTCTTTAAAACAGATTTTCTGGACAAAACAATACAACCACTGCCAAGTTTTCAAGATCAACATTTCCCACATGTGTAGAAAACTAATTAGTCATGAATGATGTTGTCTGCCTGTTATTCACCAACATTTTTTCTTGCATCATCATTAAATAAGGACCTACTGAGCAGATTTTTGTCTACATTCAGATGAGCAGAGCTAGCAGCACAGTTTTCTTTACAGCCTGTTTCTTACACAATTATATTAACACATAAGCATTAAGGTATACATCAGGCATCAGTTAAGTGACACTTCAGATAACAAGCAATTTTCTGAAATCCATGAGCCTAAGTTCTCACTGGGGTATGCAATGAGAAGTGGCCATTTTTTCATGTCAACAGAAAAAAGGACTATAAAAAATATTGACTTCCAAACTGCTAAGAGGTAATGCAGTCGACTGCACTTCTGCTCACACAGCTCTGTACTTCTCAGAGATGCAGCCGGTGATGTAGCACTTACTCTCAAATTGAGGAAGGATTTTAACACATTTGCTTTAAGGTGCTAGTGCTGGAAATGGAATACATAAAGGCACTTTTATAGCAACAGAAAACAGACTGAAAGGGCAGCAGAGTAGCAATGCCAGGCCTGGGACTGTTCCCTGAACCACGCCCAACATCTTCCATTCTCTTACTGCAGTGCTCTTTTAGAAAACAGAGCAGGACTATTCTTTTGAGGCTATGGGAGAAGAAAAACAGCATCTTCTTTTCTGTAAGACTTGTTCAAGAGAAATTGTCCAGAAAATGAAAAACTGATTTAATTTAGTTCTTTACACATGGTGGATTCAAGATTTTAATCTTAGCTCAGTCTCACCACTAAGCTCCTGAAAGGGAACCCATGAGACAGCATGCCACTAAACAGAGAACTAGAAGTCATGCTCAGTTTCCTCAATCACAAAAAAAGTAGGCTATTCTGCTGATCTACTAATCCTGCCTCACCCAACTTTTTCAGGATGACCAGGAAGTGTCTCAGCTTAGCCAAATGAGCTTGGAAGATCCTGTAAGTGAGAGCTCTTGGACCTTAACAGAAAAGTAATTTTTAAATAACTTTTAAAATCAAATTCTCTTCTTGTTAGGAGACATATTGATGCTAGTATATATAACAGACTGCTTAACATGCCTATCAAAACAATCTAAGTTATAGGTTTATCACAAGTTTTATTATGATCTTCTAGAATATTATAATCAAAATACAGTAATCATACTTTCATGATAAATGCATGTACACAGCAGAGCAGAGTCTTTGAGGATAGAGGAAAAGGAAAGAAGTTTCTCAAGTGTAATTTCCTAGATCTTTGTACTGTTATTCATCATGTCTTTCACGTCTTTCCCTGTTTGTTTTTGGGGTTGTTTTTTTTGGGGCAGGGTGCATGGGGGAAGACTGTGTTTGATTTCTTCTGGAAAAAAAAAAACTGGGGAAAAAAAAAAAGGTAAATTGCATCAGAACAACCAGCACTTTGTTTCTCTGGATCAGAAGCACAGCTCAACACAAATGAAGACCAGCAGCTTTCCCAAAGAAGCATGCCCATTACCACCCTGAGGAAGTAAAGCACTATCCTACTGCATGTTCTTACATTGCAATAAAACACACTCTGGAGCAATGGTCTCCAACCTGGAGGTTAAGCACACCTCAGGACTACAAGGAGGAAAGTATTAGTTATTGTTTATTTTTCATGTAAAATAAAAGTATTTTATTTACCACCTAAAAGTATTAAGAAAGAATTACAACTTCACCAATACATAACATGTCTTGTACACTGCACTCCCATCTGGTGTGTATGCCAGATGGTCACACTTAGGGTAGACAGTACACAAGGTATCCTTGAGGAAGGCTGGGTGCTCCACAATGCAGAAGGGAGTTGACAGTGATACCCTCACTCTTTCTTTCATTTTCAGTGTATTGACATATTGACATTTACATGTGCACACTTAAGCAGATCTGTGGACTGTATTACGTACGTGCAACTAAACTCACCTTCACAAAATGACCTGGTCTCTCAAAAAGAGTCTGGGGGAAAAAAAACCATGCAGATCAAAGGTAACACAAATGATACAAGCATAAACAGACAAGTTGCAGAGATGATACTTCTGCTCCTAGTGCAAGTCCTTCATCAACCACTTTGCATGGTAATATCACTGACAATGTAGTCGGATTTGAGAAAAAGTTGGCCAAAAAAATTGAAAACCATCAAAGTAAGTATTTGAAATACAAATTTTGCAAGTGTTATTGCTAACAATGAACCTCTTTTTGAGTGTATATTGTACCTTTAGGCATTAGCTAACAATAGTATGGAGCCACAAGGATTAAAAGGGCATTTACAAACTAGCCATCCAGGACATGAAGAACAATCTTTGTAAATTTTTTCAGCAATGTTTAAAGTCCTGTGATATTCAATCCAGTATTTCACAAATTTCAAAGAAAACACTGCTGAAGGTTTGAAGAAACAAATGTTAGAATAAGCTATGGGTTGTGGGAGATTTGAAACTACAAGTGTTCCTAACCTGTCTCAGTTTATGGTACTTGCTAGATTTTTTTACATGATTAAGTACATAAAGAGCAACTTTTTTGTCAATCCATAATAAAAAGATGTAATGGAAAAGCTAGCTGCTCAACAGTAAACCATTCCTTTATTAAAAATTCTGTTTTGTGAAAAAACTGTGCAAGTGTAACCACTGATGAAGTGGCTGCTTTCAATAGAATCCCTTAGAAAAAAAGGGATCTAAGGATAGGGTTACAGCAAGCGTGAAATTCATTCACTGGATCGCTCATGGGCAAGCTAGTGCAGCAAATAAACTGGAGAAAAAAGCACACAAAGTCCTACATTGTCATCAATGTGGTGATTTTATAAAAACAAGACCTTTCAATATTAGAATCTTTACAATACTTCAGAAACAGATGGGGAGTTACCATTAATATCTTTTATACTACAGGAGTTTATTGGTTATCCCATGCCAAACTTACATTTTTCTTTCATGGAAAGAAAAGCAGTTGTTCCATATCTCCTGACCTTTTCTATGATGAAAAGGGCCTGCCACTACTATGCTAATATTTTTGAAAAATAAAACATTCAATATGTCTCTTCAAGATAAAGATGTTGTTCTAACAATGAGCAAGAAAAATTTTCTTTTTAAAATAAAGCTATAGTATGGAGGGAGCATTTTGAAAACAGAAGTTTGAAAATGTTTCCATCACTATGCAATTTTGTTGTGTAGAAGTGTCATCCATAAAAACCTCTAATATCTGTACAGTTGCACAGGGAAGTAACTTTCTAACCCATTTAAAAAAATCTCCCAGAGGAAAGTATTTTGTATTGTTTGCTAACAACACAAAAATTCAAGACCTTTCAATTAGTTTGCAAATCCAACTGACTTGACATCAGGGAAAATGGAAACTTACTAGTTGAGTATTAACCTGAATATTAATACACCTTTGCATAAGTAGCGGGCAGGACTGAAAAATGAGGATCATGATTTAGTGAACACAACCTTCAACACACTTTCCATTTGGATCAATGTCTTTGTGAGGTATGTTTTTCAGTAATGACAGATGTTAAAAACAAATATTAAATACATATTAAAGTTTAAAATCAAGATAAATTGAACTAAGAACCAAATCTTTGAATCTCTGTACCACTGTGTTGAATGAAAATTTCTAAAAATAATGAGGTATCAGGTATTTCTGAGCATCATCTGCTAATTTTCTACTAGAAACAGAAAAACACACTATTCATAAAAATATTTGAAAATTGTTTCTCTAATCTATAGCTTACCTTTTTACATTTTTACTGTGTACTTAATTAGCAGAGTAGTACATATAATAATTTATATAGAGTAAGGGTGCATGCTTAAGATTTTTTTTTTGCATCCAGCTCTGGATTTCCCAGCACAGGAAACCATGGACCTGTTGGAGTGTGGGGGCCACAAAGATGACTGAAGGACTGGAGCACCTCTCCTGTGAAGACATGCTGAGAGAGCTGGGGTTGTTCAGCAAGCAGAAAAGAAGGCTCTGGGGTGAGCCCTTCAATATATAAAAAAGGCTTTTAGGAAAGGAGGTGGCATTTCACCAGGGTATGTAGTGACAGGACAAATGGTAAGAGTTTTAAAATTAAAAGGGTTAAGTTTAGATTAAACGTAGGGAAGAAAATGTCTACAATAAGGGTGGTGAGGCACTGTCACAGGTTGCCCAGAGAGGCTGTGGATGCCCCATTCCTGGAATTCCTGGAAGTGTTCAAGGTCGGGTTGGACACAGTGACTCTGAGCAACCTGCTCTAGTGAAAGATGTCCCTGTCCCATGATCTTTAAAAGTCCCTTCTGACCATGCTGTGATTCTCAGATTCTACTTCAAAAACCTGATCCATTGCTAAGTACTATAAGCAGTAATAAATTTGACAACTGCTACTTTTAACACTAACATACTATATTTTATTCCCTATATTAAGTTTAAGACATTCTAAGTTGGCATCACACAAAACCTACCCAACTGCAGTCTGGCCTGCAGCAAAAAAAGATTATCCAGTATAAATGCCCAGGCTTGAATTACAAGAAATTCAAAGAAAAACAGCCACCTAAGCCTCCTCAGAAAAAAGCATATTAATTCTCCAGTACTGTTCAGATCAGAAATTATTCTTGGGATTTTTTTTGTACTTTCATTCTCGACTCCTCTACCCCCATGGATACCATGTCAGAAACCAAAGGAATTTCTAAGCAAAGCATGCTTTTCACCACTCTTGATGGCACAGACACAACAGAACAGAACAGTAATGCAGGTACTGTCATCCAACACTAGGATAAACCCACTTTTGTTCTGAAGCAGCAAAGGCACAACAGTGAACTTGGAAGAACACACACTTACTCACAAAACCTAGAAAGCTTAATATTTATATTTATTATGCATTAGGAAGCTTATTAACTTAAAAACCAACCTGCATAGTACAAAAGGTTTCTTATCTGTGCTCAACATGGAACAAGTTTCAAAATATATATTTTTAGAATTCGTTCAGTCAATACACAATCCTTTTAAAAAACTGTATAACTGTCTGTACCCTCATTACATTTATAAATACATGATTTACACAGCACCCCATCTGGAAAAATTGAAACTCCTTACAAATATCTACATATATTGCATACATATAAAACATTCATAGGAGTACTTTGTCAAAGTTGGGTTTAATAGTCCATTTACACTGCAGCAAAATACATATAAATCTCTGTCTTCTTCATAAAATGTCTCTAAAAATTAGCACATTTGTTACAATTCATAACTCCTTTGAAATATCTTTTAGAAAAAAAATTATATGAATATATCCATGATATTCAGCAGGTAAGACAGTGATATGAAGGTTGAATATGATTAATAACTGAACACTAAGAAGCAGTTAAGGCAGTGGTGAAAGGAGTTAATAGGAAAAATTAGTTTATATGGCAGATAAAGTGACAAAATGCAGTACATACATTTATATTTTAATGTAAAGTACTCTGGCACCCACTCAGAAGTGTCTGCATTTCTGACACTGCTCATTTTAAAATTAAAATTTTATTTTTTATAAGCACAACATTAATGGGTCCTGGCTCTTGGGTGCCATTAGGATTTGCTTTAACTGTACAGAACTGATTATTCCAGAATGTGGGTTTAGGGTTTCTGTATGACCTTCATTTATGGGTAAGTACTATCATGCGTGATCACATACATTCAGAATTCTGCCATCTCAGTTTCATCACTGCTTTCTGGTAACTACTGGACTTCTTGCTAGTAAATAATATCTGAGAATTTCATTGATAATCACTACTGCAGGTATCAAAACTATACAGAGATCAATGCCTTCCATACTATGAAGACTACCTGTGGCATAGATGCAGACAAAAAGGCATAAGATGCAAAACGACCTATTATAGTGATGGCAGAAATTGTTCTGGCTCAAACTTGTTTATTTTGCATTATCTTGCAATTCTGGGAACTGAACATTCAAACTTCAAAAAAAATCTGTCTCTATTCAGGTTTCTACCCAATATCAGAATTCGACACAGCATTTGCAGTCCAATATTGGGTAGAATCACACCAGCTTGTGACCGGCTGTTCTAAAAAACCACTCCTGCAAGTATGACATCAACCTCAAGTATCATACAGCAAGTGACCTCCTGTCACAGCTGCCTTCCCCTCAAAGGCAAGATACTCTGTACCTCTACCAAGCTTCCAGAGCCACAATTCAGTGCATCCATTTGTTCCATAGGCCCCTCAGAATGCAGCCTTCATACACTGCTATCCTGCAGCAATGGTTCAATGTCCTCTTCATTACTTTGGTCTAGGTTGTTACTCAGACTACTGCTGATGCTGTTGCTGTGCTTTTTGGTACTGCTGGCTTTGCTGTTCTCAGGAATAAATAAGGCGACTAGAAAAGCCAGAAGAACAATGCACGCTCCAACCAGGAAGGGGGGACCAGGAATGATCGCTTTCTACAGGAAAACAAGCATAATAAAGAATTCATGTTTCAGACATTGACATCTGCATTATGACCCACAACACTAAGGCAGAGATCATGAGAGACATATTTATGGGGAGTATAAAATTTTTTCAAACAGGTTCATATATGCACTGTAAAGTGAAGTTTCTATGTATAAAATCCCCACAAATTCCTAACCTGATCTCCACACTGATCTAAAAACCAAAAACACATAAAATTGTCAATTGAAAATATGATTGCCTAGCAAATGAAACAGATGTTGACTTGATGTTTTTTTGTAATTTTTTTTTGCTTTGGGCAACTTGCTTATTAAATCAACAAGACTCCCCTGAACATTAATAGAATAAAGTTTCAACATCCACAAGTAAGAATACTTAATAAACCTTAGCTTTGCTTTTCCACGGCTGAGATAATCTAGAATCAAGTTAGCCAAATAAACAAGCATCTCAAAAAAATCAATATATGGGTGATCAAAATAACAGTGAGACCATTCTCATTGCAGAGACATGTTATTCGTGTATGATAACTTAGTATTTGGAGTTATTCTCTCTTGCTTCTAAGCAGTTCATTTTAAAAGTGAAAAACAAAACTTACCCACATTTCATAGTCCCAACTAAAAACAAACACTAGAGAATTTTAAAGATAAATTTTAAATCAGCCAAGTTTGATGACAAACCTCTACAAAAGAAAAGTGTCAACAATCCACCTTTTTTTTTAAACTTTAACAACTTTTCTGCATCTATGTAAACTAAAACTAGATAAAACAGAAGGTGAAACTTGACAATCCACTGTACTTTTATGCTACCAAATGAAATGTGGGAAGCTATTCTCAAATGAAATGGGAAAATAGCTAAACATATGTGTACCATAATCAGGTATTTCCCTTGCCTCAATTCTTGTTACAATCAGAGGCCTATATTTTCAGCTGATGGTCTGTACATATAAAGAATATAAACATATCAAAAATGTACCTTGATGATATTAAATCTTCAAGAGGTGCTACACACACAAATACTTAAAGAAGAAATGAACTTCCACAAATTAATACACTCTCATTTGTAGTATAACAGCTAATTCATCTGAGCAGCTTTTGGGTATTACATAATTGTGGTTTCACTGAGAGGAGTAAAAATCTTTCAAAAGCTGCCCTTTGTCATTGCATTGCCAAGTGTTATTATTACTCTCCAACACAGCCTACAGCTCCACTGTTTGCTGTAAGGGCTTCCCATGGATAATCATAATGATGCAACCCCAGTGAAATATTAGTTCCAGTAAATTTACATCAAAAGAAGATACCCGGTACTTTCACAATACTGAAACCAATGCTGCTACTACTGTAAATCTAAATATTTACTATTACATTTAAATTATGAGCTACCTTAATTAAGGTACCTGAATTATACCTTAATTTAATAAAACTGAAAAGCGAGAATTAGTAGTTAAGAATAAGATATGAAGATCTTAGATCAACCAAAAAGACAGATTTCTGGCCTTATGAGTTCTATGCAGCAAACTGCACACCAAATTTTGAACTAACCTTATAACTGGGATTCTGCTTTGTTTTTTTTTCAGAAGTGTTATCAGGTAGCAATTCATTGAGTTCTACGTGGAAGAGAAAGAAAATAAAGCCATACAGCGCTGGTCCCAGACCATTGCACAGTCCTCTTACTCCAGTTATTATTCCTTGGACAACACCTAATGAGGAAAAAAAGATTTTCCTAATGAGGATTGGTTTTTTTAAGCCAAGAGCTCTGACTGTATTCTAATAATTGTTACAAAATGGAGCATATCATAATTATTTCCACATTCTAAGATGTAAGAAGTACATTTCAGACAAATCTGTCAGATTAAAATAATCCTCTGCATACCATATTTCTGTCATTATATTTGCAGATTACTAGGAGAATTATTATTTTTATTATTGTATAATATTTCATTATTATGATAAAGAAATTTATGTGCAGGTTTAATTTTTTAATATTAGAGTTCTTCCACTCTCACCTAAAGCCTACAATGGAGATAGTGAAGATAACAGGGTTTAAATGTGGTTCCCATTCAATTTATTTTCAAGTGAAATTTAGCCCAATGTAACTACGTGTTAAGAAGTGTGATTGGGAAAATATGCAAAAATTGTGACCAGTATTTATTTAAATACCAAGTAACTTATTCAGGGCAGTAAATTAAGTATACAGCAGTAAATTCACAATACTTGACTGACTGCACTTTTACACTGGATTCTTTTTAAAGCTTGATTAATCAAAGTGCTTTATGTATATTTCTGTCTCAGCTTCATTAAGTAATTGTGACAACAGTGCAAAAAGTGTTTTGATTATATTAACTTCACGTAGTAAGAGTCTAAAAAATGCTGTTTTACAATATTAATCATCTGCTTCATTCCTAAGGCAGTAACTTGTAAAATGGGAGGAAAAGAAAACATGCAAAAAAGATAGCTGTCCAAGTTTTTACTTCATAGGTTGATGATATGGAAGTTTACAATCTTCATGCCACTAGGTGGCAAAATCTCAGTCTTGAAAGCCTTAGCTATTAACACAGTTTCCTCTGTGTAAAATCAAAGTTCAATGGCTTCTGTCAGCTTAACTAAACTAGTCATTTCCTGATGCAAACAAAAAACAAGTCTTTAAAAATCCTTAAAATGTCTTTAAAAAATGGGGGAGAGGGGAATAATTACAAAAACCCATGTAAAATACTACCTTTTGCATCTTTCAACAGAAATCCACCTCCTGGAAGCACAGCTCTTTTGTACTTCTCATATTAACTTCATTTACCTAACATAATGTTGTACAAAGCTAAAGTATAACTGATACTTAAAATTCATATGTACAGGATATTTTTAAAGAGAATACTAAATTCAAGTTCAATTCAAGAACAATACTAAGTTCTTTTTACCAATGTTTTAATTTGAGATGACTTCTCATTTCGCTTTAAAGGAGGAGTAATTTCTGACTGTACATTGCTTTCCACATCAAAATCAATAAATTCTGTGTTTTCTTAGATTAACTGGTTACTTTGGCATCCTTTTCTATTCCTTGAAAATCTGAAGTATTGCATCAAATAGGGCCAAGTTTTTTACAAAAAATAAAGCTTCTTTCTTACATTTATTTCAATCTGGTAAAATGCGCAATTAAAAGGGTAGTATTGTTACATTAATCCTCATTGTCTTAGAGAATACTGCATATAACAAAAGGAAGAGAAAAAAAGAGAACTTTTTTGTTGCCTTTGTAGTACTTTCACAGAAAGAAAGACGAGAAGTAGCGCATCAGAAATTATGTATTTTACAATGCAAATATGATAAATTTGTGCACTTCCTTCCTCTCTACATAGACTGGCAGACTTCTACACGTACTACCAAGTGAAAACACACAAAGGTAACTTGAAAAGTACACCTAGATAACTCTTCTGCTTTCTAGACAAACAAGCAGACTGATGCACAAACAGCAATTAATCCAGCACTCACCTTGTTGATCTGCCTCTGCATTTCGTGAAACCAGAGCACTAATTGCTGGGAATGTAATGCTTGACATCGCTGCTACAGCTCCCGCTGCCCACATCATCCTGCGTTAAATACGTAACTCTAATTAAAAATGAGATTGCCATTATAATTACTCCCCACACTCTCACAAGGGCCACAAGGACACCCTTATTTAACACATAATTCCCTTTCAGAATATTCTTATTAAAACACCTAAGGACTGGAAATTATCTGGTTATCTTCCCGCTCCCCTCCCATATATTATTCTGAACTTGTTGGAACAGAAGCACATTTGGTTTGATTCTATCCTAGCACAGAAAAAGAGGGGAATGGGAGTTAAGTGGGCTTTCCTCTCCAAACACCATATAAAGGAACAATTTCCTAGAATGTCCCAGTGATGCAGTTCTCTAGCTTCTACAACTGACTAGGAAGTACTCTGATAAACAACAAGCACTCATCCCTCTCAGTAGGACACACTTTGTAAAGAAGAAATTGTTCTAGCTTATGGTTCTAATTGTCTCTGCTTAAAGACAGTTTTTCCAACAGAAGAAACTCTAGACAGTTTTTGAGACTAATTATAGTTGGAGTAAGAGAATATGTTAGAAAAACAAAAACAAGTATAGGTCCAATACCTAATGGATAAAATAAGTCTAGTGGAATTACTGGAGAGAACAGACTACATATTAGCCTGTGAGTTTAAGAAAAAGTTTTAACCATATTCAAAGACTTGATACTCAGTGGAACAAAATGTTGCAAAGACTCCCTTTTCAAAAGGGTTGTATGTACAGGAAATTCTATCATTCCTACATAAGCAAAATACAGATCAAATTTTGGTAGTGTAATGAAAATGGGAACACTTAATTCATAGAACAGTTAAATACCCATGACAATAGAATTAAATAGTAGAATTTCTTGGGAGAAAAAAACTCTCAGTTCCTTAACAAGTGCGTACATAGTAAAATGTATGCTTACCAGGACTGAGATCCAAAACCATACCAAGCCAGCTGAAAGATCTGAAAGCCAAGGCCAAGGAGAAGTGTGTTTTTGTTCCCTATAGATCTCATCAAGATACTGAGAAACACAGTCTGCAAGAGAAATTAGTTCAACCAAAAGTTGTTTTAAAAAGTCAGACTTGCTAAATTAATTTCTCCCATGCAAAGTAATTCAGAAGACCTTTCAAATGATGAGGAAATTCATACCATTTATCCTCTTTCTTCTCCTGTATTAAGCCCAAAATACAGATTAGTCATTTTAACATTTAATGTACAGATATCCTTAACTCTTAAAGGGTTACTACTTTAGGACATTGAGAAGCAGATGTATTGCCCTCCCTATGTACATTAGATGACAGTGTCTATTTCCAATGCAAACAGACTTTCATTTTCACCTCTACAAACCTATTTTATTACAGAATAGAGCACTCCAGAAAATAAAAGCTGTTACCAAGCAAAGATAGTCCAGGCTGGACATGACTTGAATTTACCAGTATCTACAAATACTACAGAAAAAAGACTGTTAGCTCAGAAGAAAGTAAGCTCCTTAGGTCAGCTCAAATTTTGCAAATTTACATTTAAACTATACAAGTAAATCCTGCTGCTTTGTCACCTTCATCACATACACTGAAATTTGGCCAATTCCTAGGCACCATTAAATACATTTTGTACTCGTTTTGGACTCTTTACACCACTGATATGACCTTTTCATTTGCACACGGAAGCTAATCCTAACCAAAGATCAGCATTTTTATTTGTTAGAAGTGCTACTGCTGAGGGGGAAGGAGATCCCAATTCAGATACAAGACTCTCATGGCACAAAGCAGACACTTCCTAGTAAAGCAAAGTCCACATGGACAATTTGACTCAGTTAATGGACCACACATTTTTCTTTAACAGGAGAAACTCAGCAATGTTTCAGTAAAAATACAGAGAAAAGGAACCAGGACTGCAGAGCAGAATACACTTCCTCCCTTGTCTTGTCTCTCTTCCTGATTGAGTCTGGCTGAGATGGAGCTCATTTTCCCACAGCAGCTCTCACTGGTCTGTGGGTAGCTGGAAAGCTGTTGTTAACACACCAGTGCTTTGGTCACTGCTGAGCAGCGCTGGCAGAGCACCAGCGCTGTCTCTCAACATTCCCCCACATCAGTAGACTGGGAATGGGTAAGATCCTGGGAGAGGACAAAACTTGGCCAGCTGACCCAAACTGACCAAAGGGGTAACTCATTCCATATGATATCAGCTCAGATATAAAAGCTAAGGAAAGGAGGAGGAATGAGGCATTTGTTATCTACAATGTTTGCCTTTCAGAGCAACTGCTATGTGTGCAGAAGTCCTGCTTCCCGTGAAGTGGCTCAACACTGCTAGCTCATGGGAAGCAGAAACAAACCTTTTTTTCCCCTGTCTGTGCATGCCTTAACTTTTGCTTTGATAAACTGCCTTATCTTCACCTAAAACTTGTTCTTTTACCTTAATTTTTCTTCCCTGTGTGGCTGGGGAGTGCTGGAGCAGCTTGGTGGGCGCACTTGGCATCCAGCCAAGGACAACTGCTCGCCCTAGCTTTCTTGTTTCTCATTTTTAGTTTGAATGTCACATAGAAAAAACCACTCTAATTCTACCTTCATATGTTCAGTTCGTTCTGGAGATATCCAACATGCCAACACAAATCAGTATTTATGAAGTGAAGATTATGTTAATAAGCAAAGATTATTTCAGTAAGCTGTACTCTTCAAAAAGCTCAACAATCAATAGATTTTCCTCATTTTAACACTGAAAATTATAAAACAGAAGGGAAACCATCTTAGAGATTTTTATCAAAAATACTAGTCTGCATAAAGTATGACTGGCAAATGTGAGTGCACACAATAGCCCCAGAAGAAACCATAAGCACAAAGATTAAAATAATGACTCGAATTGCTAATGAAGGCCACAACTGACACCAGTGAAACTGGTAAACATTGATGAATGTGTTGTTTACATCAAAGCAGCAAGACCTTCATTCTGCTAAGAATGGCAGCAAGGATACAACATACTCTATGCCATTACTCCTTTTGTTATCAGAACAGGAAGACAAACTGTATCCATAAAGATACCAAAGATCACACCATAAAAACTCTGATTTACTAAAGACATAAAGGATTTGTTGAAAAATCAGCTCACTGTTGCCAATTAAGAAATATGACAAGAAGATACCAAGGCCTCACAGCTCCTCAGCCTCCAGGCTGAGCCTCAGTAACCCTGGAAAGATTGCTTGCATGCAAGCTTAATAGCACAAGCCAACTGAACAGGTGCAAGTAGCGTGACTTTTATTTAAAATAGGGCAATTCCCTTTCAGAATGTCTTGCATTAAGTAACAATTTCCTGTATCATTTTAATGATTTTAAGCCAGAGTTCCAATGAATTTACTGATCCAAGTTTAGCAAATTTTATTTTTCTGATGTCCAGATCCAGTACTTCTAAGAAAAGTTGATACAAAGCAAGAAATTTACACAAACTGTACCATGAATACAACATTTAGTGAATGCAAGATACACTGACATATTAGAGCATGTAAAAAGTTTTAAAATAAGCTTAAATGAAGCACCATAAAGAATAAAGCTTACCTGAGCTGCTATGGACAGAATGCCCACCACAGCTATAAATGCTGCAATGCTAGCAGATCCAAAGCCTATAACCTGTAGAGAAGCAGAAATTGAGTAAAACAAATGCCAAACATAATCCAGGGTAATTATTATCAGTGAATATCTTCTCACTGAAAACACTCATCCCTGCTTATACTCTAGATTTATACAGGATCCATTCAGTAAGTGTCCACTTTCAAGAATAATCCTTAACTAGACTCTTTGCTGAGAAAAGTATAAAGGGAAAAAAAACCCTGCCTTAAAAAAAGGAGACAGAAGAAGCCATGGATCTGGAAACTGAAGTTCTCTATCCCTCCCACAAACACAACACATCTTTGACAGGCAAGATCCCACCTCAAGACAGACTCAGAAACTGCTGCACTGAATGAGAACAAAGGCCTGCTTAAGGTAAACACACGCTTAAGATATTGCAGTGTTTACGCATCAGGAGCCAAGTGTTACTCAGTTCTTGGCTTAGCAAGAACCTTAGCAAGAATTCTTAGCAAAAATTAAAGCACCCTGCCTTTCATTTTAAAGCTTTACTTTGTCAGAAAGCAGGTCTCTAAGCAAAGTCTGTAACAGGAATGAGGCCATAAGGAATACTTATTTAAACATCCTTAGTAAGATGTGAAGACACCAACATTTACCTGTCTCAAGTAGAGAAAGAAACTAGAATACTGGCCAGCCTCAGGCAGATATGAGAGCAACACTGTAATGCAGATCGGGAGAACTGTAGGATCTTTTCTAACCTTCTTCAGAGACTGTAAAACAAAAGAACAAGACAGGTATTGAACCATTTGTACAAACTCAAATGAAAGCATAAAGAAAGAAGGTACATTCCCTTTTTTTGTGCATGCCTACACATCAAAACAATTACACATGGATACTGTTAAGCTGAACCTTACATCACAAACACTCTCTTTATATACAGTTTGGGAACCCAATTCTTCAGTAAAGTTTCCATTAAGATTTTTGAAGCTACTGTGTGCCAAGTCAGAACTATTCCCCAAAAACAGCATTATGTAATTGTAAGGGAAATACCTAACGTCTTCTAATGGACCTCCATAATAATATATTGTTTTGAAAGATACTAGCAAATAATATACATTTCCCACACCTGTTCACCAATTATATTAATTACTTTAAGGAACAAATAAACTGTGGAAAACAAATTCTGTAACTGCTGTCTTTCAAGCATGCCATTCGTCTCTCAATATTCACAACCAGTTCCCAGCACGACAGATCTCATGAAGAAAAACCACTTCTTTCTTTCTTAAGATACCAAGGTGTACCAAAACCACAAATTAACTGAGAAAGTGTGAGTGAGTGAACAAGTTACTACAAAGACTGCACAGTATGTTTTAGCCCTTCCTATATAAGCCTATAAAAAATAAAAGGCTTTATAGATCCATTCTCTATTAAAAGAAACCATATATAACCAAAAGTGGAAACGAAGAGTGGGGAAAGATACTGCCAAAAGTACAATCATAAAGGGAGTATGCAAAACCTTAGAATATTGGCTTCTGAGGTATAAGAACTCAGCATTTCTGTTTGCAATAAAATAGAGTACCTAAATTAGAAAATTAAAGTATTGGCTCTTTGGATATCACACCAAACATTATTTTCACATCTAGAATTATTTAATCCACAAAGTTTGGTTCTATTTTGTTTTTTAAATGTAGTTAGATCTTTATGGACAAGAGCAGAGAATGGAGACTATGGTATACTGAATACTCAAGCTACCAGTAAGATTGACGACTTCTCAAGCTTACAAACTGCAACTAAAAATTACTGCTTATTAATCACCAAATATTTAATAATTACTTATTGAATTGCATCTTACTGCAAAAGGATCTGCCTGTTCCCACGATATAGAAGATCCCCATGAAGCAGGTCTTATTTTTTCCGGCAGAGATTCTGGTACAGCTATCAGGATGAAGCAGATGTCCATGACAGCCACCAACGTGGCCACCAGCACAACCAGCCCATCCCCGTAGCTGGCAGACAGGTATGCTCCAATGGCAGGGCTAGTTACCAAACTTGCTGCAAAGGTGGCAGATACCTATGCACAACAACAGTTTACAAACTCATCAAAGGGGTTAATCTTCCACTACATAAAAAGGAAGTAACCTGCTCACCATCACCACCCCTCTCTAGAAGTTTGATTTTAAAAACACACCAGTAAAAATTCAAGTAAAAACCCCAACCAAACAAAAAAGTAAATAAACCACATACCATTTACAACAAATATAGGTTCCACATACAGTTTCTACAGCCTCCTCAACAGCACACCACACAGGATTTGCACTCCCAGATCAGATTTGGCTCAAAGGAAAATGGCTCTTACTTTCAAAGAGACTAAAATCTTTACTTTGTTTTCTAATTATGATTTGAAGTGATTTGACTGAAAAAGTTCTCAGTACATTTAAATGCCTGCCTAAAATACGTTTAAAAGCTAAGGACATCTATCAACAGACCTCCAAAACCTAAAGTAATTTAGATATTAGGAAAGCAAACTAAGCAGGAATTGTATTACCACTGAAAGGACTAGTTTGTACTAACTAAATTATTTTCCTCATCTTTTGATCATTAAGAAAGGTCCTGTCTAAGTTATTAAAAATATTGTTTTATGCGTTTTCATCCTTACTTAACATTCTGACATTAGAAAAGGCCATTCTATACCAAAAAGAAGTCATATGAACTAGAAGTGCAACTTACACGTGATGGAAAACTTTTCCCCAAGCTGAGCATATCTTACCAGTCCGTAGGCTGTAGTTCTTTCTTGTTCTTGTGTTACATCAGCCACATAGGCAAATATTACAGAAAAGGTAACAGAAAAGATTCCAGATACTGAAATCATAGCGAAGTACCACCTAATAATTTAAAAGCAACAGTTAGAAAATTTGAACTAAGATCTCTTCCTTTTTATCTTACTAATAAGCAAGTTTGTGTTTAAGTCTAGGAGGAAGATTCCTTGAGAACTAATACAGAATTAGTTGAGGACATGGTACCTTGGGGACATGGTACCTACAGATTTTTACACCCCAGAGTTCAAGTTATGAAAAATGAACTATCTTAGAAGTAATTTCATAAGCCAGTTAAGGAATAAACTTATAAATAAATAAATAAATAGATAAATAAAATATACATATATATAAAATGCTGTGGAAGCTGAACTCTGAATGCATTCAGAGTGTACACAAAATTCTTTTGTAATTCTTCCAAGGTTGATAATTAATGTAAATGCAACTGAAGTCTTAACTGAGCAATATTGGTTTCAAAGTCTTAATCAAAGAGGTAAAAGATCTCACTTGCAACAATTATACTTTTCTTTGGCAAATAAATGCTAATGCTCATTTAGCTTCAAAAACATGCTTATTACTGTCAGTCATTAAGGGAAAAAATTAACAGCTGACCTTAAAACAGAGTTAGGCAGGATTATCAAATCCTTGCAAGAACTGCTTTACTTGTATGGATACAATGCACATTCCATTATTTCTACTTTTAGAATACTGAGTTTGAATACATCTTGAACAGAAAAGCTCCAGAATAATGCAATCATGTCCTGAAAGGAAATCTGCTTTCTTCTTGTCCTATTGTTCCTCTCCCATTTCCCCAGACACCTCCTCTGAATATCTGCTTTCCTGACAAGCTTGCTACTTCACCACTTACCATGGGCTTATTCGCATTAATGGAATTGGGACACAGGTGAAGAAAACTGTAAGAAGAAGAAAAGATCTTCTTCCCCAAGCATCTGAGAGAGCACCTATTAGTGGAGCACTGAGAAAGGACAAAAAACCCTGTGACAGAAGAAAAACAACACGTTTGTATCTACACTTCCAAGGACCACTTTAACTACAGTATGAGCAAGGAATAAAATTGAAATCTGATTTGAAACTAAACACACAAGTTGGAGATAACTGAAAATTTGGACTATTTGTTCTACAGTTTAGTTTTCTGTGATTCTGATGTTTTATGTTTCAAATCTATTAAACCTGAGTGAATTAAAAAAAAAGAGACAGCATGCATTTTTTCAAGACCCATTTGAGTCAATATAGAAGTAACAAAGACCGCCAAATCTTCTTTAAAATCTCCAAAATACAGTCTAGTTCCAACCTCTCTTGAGAGAGAGGCTATCGTAGTCTCTATCAAAAGACTCAGTGCTAGATTTCAAACCAAAATTTCTCTCCAATTTGGGTTGTCCTAGGAGAGAGATTTGGGTAACATAATTGCTCTCTGAAACAAATTTAACAGTTTAAATTAAACACTTACTGCTTTATACTACATATTTATCCTGTACAATACATCTCTAAAGCGCAACAACTATGAAGATCATTTGAGCACGCCTGGCAACCTAAGATCATGGGACACCATAATGAGATTCCTGTAGCAAAGGTCAGACTCATGTGTACAATAAAAGCAGAAAAAAATGACTAAAGATCAAATACTAGATTTTCTAGAATTTAATGAAATCCTAGAATCTAGGCCTCAAATCCATTTTATTACACAGGAGAATTAAAATAAGTAAAGGATTTCACAGGTTTGTTAACTGGGGAACAGTTCCTCCTAATAAGTACATTCTTCAAGTGTGCCATAAGTCCAAACATTAGTAAATGCATGGTTCTGTAAGCACCTTAACATCCTGGAAGCCTACACTGGCTAACTTTAGCTTACCTCTCTTATTCAAACAGAGTCACAAGTTTAACATATGCATACAGACTGCTGTACTAATTGTTCTGCCAAATCCTTACAAACAAACCTGATTTTCAACGTTTTCAGTAAGTAAATTGAGAGCAAAGGCTGTAGCGCCAGACTACCAGATCCTCAGAAAGTTAGATGTCTTACTCAGTGGAAATTAGTGTTTCTGTTCCTTAGAATCAGATTTCAGTGCCACATGAACTAACATGTTTTGCTGTCAAAAACACTTCCAATGTTTCACAAACAAAATTTTAAAGACAAAAGATATGGAAGTAAAAGCTCTCTGTAGTCTTTGATCCCAAGTTTATTAGACCTGTTAGAGCAGCTCAAACATTCATTACGTTACTGCGCTTTTCTACAGATATGCTCTGTACAAAATCTATGGGGGACCCTCTATTTACTACTTTTAATACACAGTTACATTGCACTGTGAGTGAAAAACTTAAAACAGGAAGAGGAACATGAACTTTGTTTTTCTATGAGAACAATGAGAAGATAACTTCCTCTTTCAGTCTGAGACAAACCAACATCCCAAGTGCACTGTGTTCTGCCAGTCCTCCGAGAAAGACAGCAAGACAGCAAGTCGATCCTAAAGATGTTATATTTTTAAAACTAAAAGAAATGCTTTAGATTTGTTACATGGCACACAGAAAAATATTTTCTGAGTGCTACAAATATCTTAGTCATAAGTTTCAGCAAGGCTTTGCAGCTTCTCAGCACAACAGTTATCAAAGGAAAGACTTTACATTAGTTATGCTAGAAAACTCTTGCAAGCTTTTTTTGTGGCCACAATCCAGCAAAACCACCGTGTACATGCAGTGGTCTAAGTAAGTTATAAGCTGCCCTGAGTATCTTGGATATCACAGAATGTTCAAGAGTTGATTAAAAAAAAGGACCAGGAAATAAAACAAACCTGATGAAAATTAGCTCTTATGACACATTTTAAGACAAAAATCACAGTAATTAAATGCTTCATTTTCTATCTCAATGGTATCATCATGATTGCATTAATTTGCCTCTGATATAAATCATTTAGCATTAGGAAGCTGACAATAAAAGTCTAGCTTTATTCTCAGACAGATCCTTATCAAAATTACAATAGCTACAAGTGGTACCTATTCGAATTAGAGGAATTTAAATTTCTGAGAAACATTCCACTTGTTTCAAGATGCTGCCACTTCCGCAGTAAGACTTGAATTCAGCCCCAGAAACAACCACTACAGTGCAAAAATGGCTTAAGAATTAACTACATTCTCAGTGTTTCATATGTTCTTATGGAAAATGTAGGTGAGACAAGTCAAAATATGAGAACACACAGAATATTTAGCTCAGAGGTTTAAAAATCATCTTACCTTAACACCTTGAATAAGACCATTCATTAAAAATGTATGATGGGGAAACGTTTCATGTAAGACCTGACGGAGGGGAAAAATAGCACTATTTTAATAAGGAGAGACAGGAGAGAGTTGATTCCAAGTTTAAATTTCATTTGTACAACAGGATAGCTCTATGAGAACTTGTGAGAAAAAAAGTATNAAAAAAAAAAAAAAAGCAGAATCAAAAATCCTGGAACAACCAGAATAAAAGTCATATCTACCTCTTTTTTGTCTTCACAAGAAAATGTAAACAAGATTTAATATCAATCTATCAGAATAAATTCCTATGCTGGCAAAGGCTGTAATATAGAGATAGTTGGTTTGGGACACTGCTCAAAAAGAGGATTAATGTAAGCAAAAACCATCTCCATGCAGTACAAACTACGGAACTTTTATGTAGTTAATACCTTAAAAAGGCTGACTCAAACACTGTCAATATTTATGAGTGAAAATGAGATTCAGCTAACTTACACTGACAAGGAAAAAGCAGCGCTATGTTCACAACTGAGCACATAGTAGCTATTAAATAGCCATACAGTTAGAAACACTTCCAATTGCTAAGTAGATGCTTATAAATACCAGCAAGAGTTCTGAGTGTTTAAACACAGCTACGAATTCATGTAAGGTGCTTTGCCAGCAGTCTCAATTCAAGGGCAAGAATGTTAATCTATGATAAACAGATTTACCATAAATACGCTAGAGAGTTAAGGGGCCTCACAGGTGCTACCATGTTAACTAAAAAAATTTACTGTGATGTTCAAAGCATGTATGTGCAAAAATTCACGTTCAAACAAAATTCACATTCATTTGCTCCTGATATTTACAGATAAGTGCCAACAATTACAAAAATTACTTATGTATACTGAGAAAGTGTCACTGAAAAGTATCAGCATTATTTTTCTAGGAAGACTGAGATTCTCAAATCACAGGTTTAATCAAAGTGGTAGTTCTCTTACTAATTACTGGTCGGACAATTCTCCTTATTTACATCTTATTTCCCTTCTGGTATCATCTTTTGGTTAGGTATTTAAAATAATTTTTCACCTGTTAGAACACTGATCTTGTGATACGAATTGAGGACAAAAAAGATCTGAATTCAAATTACAGACTAAAAAGTAGATGTCTTCTAAATTAAAGAAAAACAAAACAAACCAAACAAAAATAGGAAACTCAGAGAGTCAATCTAATTACCTGTTAACTGTTTTCTACTACTTTTTCCTGAGAGGCAACCACTGCTGATATTAAGTTCAAGTTTTTTTACATTAACTTGTTACTTTATAGACAAGAGAAAGGCAAGTTGACAAACTGGTAGAAGGAACTACTTTACTCAAGTTCAACCAATAGATACATATTCAAATATATATATATATATTGAAGAGAGAACATGTCATTAAGTAATTAATATTGCTTATAGTAATTTTCTAACATTGGTTACAAGTCCATAAATAAAAACGTTCATAAGCTCTGGGCAGTCTTTGACTACAATAGCCTTTGTGTGCTTTATAAACACTTCAAATATTTTCTTCTCCAAGTATAGTGTCATGTAACAAACAGTACAGCTTTGTTGACAGATGTTAAAAAAAGTGAAAAGGCAATTTAAAAATTTAACTTTAAATAATCCCAGCTATCAAAAATACACACAGTTTATTTTCATAGTATGCAACATTTTAATTAGATTGAAAGTGGACAATGATCTACAGAATCATGAAAAAACCCACAAAAAATTGAGTAACCATGAGCTTTGATCAACAGGCCAGATATTTCCATTTCTGCCCTTCCTACCTGACAAACCTGCTTGAGCAGAAGTGGGCAGCTGGCAGTTCAAAGGCTGAACCTTGCTCATAAGATATCTCTACATGACATCTAGTACTGCTGCCTCATAAGCAGGCCAATGTAAGCTACCACAGGTACATCACAAGACAGGTAAAAAGTATCAAACCAGACTTGAAATTACATAAACTGAACAGCAGCCATTCAGTGTTTACAACGCTGATTACAAATAAAGACGATCACCCTCAACTATGGACCTATTCCAACTGGAGTGCACTACTGGGCAACTACTGAAGAACCCACCTAACATATAGTTTTACTAAAATTGGGGGGGTTTCCGGACCTGTAAGAATTAAAATTCATACAATTATCCTTTTAAATGAGAAGTGTCAAATTTGGGAAAGTTGAAATTGAGCACTTTGATTAAGAAAAAAAAGCAAAGAAAAAGAAATGAAAGATCATCCAGTAAGCTTCCCCATGTTTTGACACTGGCAAGACAGGATGACAGGACAGCCATTTTCTCAGATAACTGCTTTATGGAAATGTGTTAACTGTTTATGTGAACTTTTTTATTACTAAGTTATGTTAAAAAGTTCAGCGATTGTCTTCAGAAAAGTTAGGCAAACACATTCCAAGAGTTTTGTACTTTATCTTACTTGGAGTTTGGAGAAGGAAAAAAATTAACTCTTTCAATCATACAAAACTTTGCTTGCCATGTATTCAAAGTAGTCTCAGGTATCAGGCAATGAAAACCTGGACTAGTAGACTTCCTGCAATTGCTCACAGGCAGGCCCCATTAAAATGAACAAGATCTTTGTCTTCAAATGAAATGCTTCATATCCTATTACCAAACACTCAAATTATCTGTTCATCTGGAAAATAATCAGAACATATTAAATATTTATGAAATCCATTCTTTACATCAATGCCTTTGCATTTTACTTTAAGTTACATGCTGACAAAACAGTCAGCCCATGGGAGTATATATAGTTAATGAAGTGCTGCATGGTTTATTCAATTGTTACAATGAGGAGATAAATTGAACTATGAAGTCTTGAAAAAGCCAGAATTTCCAGAGATACTTTAATCAATAGACTAAACTGGTGTTAGTCTAAAAGGCAAATAAGAGTTAAAGAGCAATACAACAGAATTAATTTATTTTTCCTTATTTTCTAATCTTTCAGCAGTCCATATCTCAGCTGCTAAGACTTCTGGAATTGACGTAATGAGACATGCACTTATGTAAAGCAAATTAAAACCCAAATCCCAAGAAATTAGCAAATTAACATTTGCCAATACCAAGATAACAGCTGATGAATGATACTTACCGTTAGCATTGGAGTTGTCAAGAGGCCCCAGGCAAAGAATTCTAGAAATATGACCACCACTGCATGGTATACACTTGGCCGACCAATACCTTGTTGCTAAGAAAGAAAAACAAATGCAGTGATTGTACACATCCAGTTCATTACATGTGCAAATATCTCTTGCAAACATGTTTTGAGCATAGCCACTTTTCAGCACGACCTACTAATCAAGCCCTTGGGATCAACAGTAAGCCAAACAAGAGAGCAGAAATGGTTTTGTATTACAAAACAATTAAAGGTCTCCGGGGAAGTTGAAAAAGTTTGTTCCCTTGAACATCTGCTGACTGAAAAGAATTACTGGCCCTCTTCCTGACACTGCCCTGTGCTGCTCTTACCTCCAACATGCCTTAGGCTTTCTCCTCCTCAAGCATTATTCATAACCCTTCCACAACAGGGTGACAAATGGCATACCTCTCCCTGCTTCCTCCACAAGTGACAAGAAGACACATCCACTTCATTAAGTTCATAGCACTGATTCAACAAAACTATGACAATGTACATAATCAGAAGAGCAACAATTTTTGTATTTGAAAATGCCAAAGAATGAGAAAATAAGGAACTGCTTATGTCACCTGCACAACTGTTTTCTGTTGATTGCCAACCAACTGATGAACATTTGTGTCTACAAATACAGACTGCAGACTGAGGAACTATTCTACTGGTCAACAAGTAATTCCAGAAAGAATTAGCAAACTATCAAAGTATTCATGATTCTGTGAAACTGCTGCCATTCAAGATCAAAGGATTTGATCCCAGATGAGATCGATGAAATCTTTTTATTTATATGAAATGGGCAGAACCCTTGGGAACGGCATATTTAACCAGAACTGCTGCTTGCTTGCTTGCTTCCCAAATGAGATTTAAGTAGAGGTGCTGAACAATCTAGTGGCCTTCACTGCAGTGACAGCAATTGTTGACAAGAGGAGACTGACAGATGTCATTTAGCTAGACTTCAGTAAAGCTTTCAACACAGCTCCAGATGACACCCTTAGCTCCAAAGAAGAGAACACGTGGATTTGAAGTATGAACTGTTTGGTGGATAAGGAACTGGCTGGATGGATGCAGGCAGAGAGTTGTAACTCTTTGTCCACGTGGAGGCTTGTGACGAGTGGTGTCCCTCAGGGCTCTAATCTGGGACCAGTGGTCTTCAATATCTTCACTGATGACACAGACAGTGGGATCGAGTGCAACTTCAGCAAGACCGCAGATGACACAAAGCTGACACAATGGAAGGACACGCTGCCATCCACAGAGAGTGGGACAAACTTGAGAATGGGGCCCACAAGGATCTCATGCAGTCTAACAGGTCTGGGTGCAAGGTGCTGCACCTGGGCCAGGGCAATCCCAGACATGAACACAGACTGGCAGAAGAATTAGAGAGCAGTGCTGAGGAGGACTCGGGGGCTCCTGTGGATGAAGAGTTGGACATAAGCCAGCAATGTGCACTCACAGCCTGGAAGGCCAACCACATCCTGAGCTACATTAAAAGAGGAGAAGCCAGCAAGTGAAGGGAGAGGATTTTTCATCCTCTACTCTGCCCTCATGAGACCCCACCTGTAACACTGTGTCCAGCTCTGGAGCCATCAATACAGGAAGGACATGGACCTATTACAGTGGGCCCAGAGGAGGCCACAAAGTTATCAGAAGGCTGGAGCATCTCTCCTATGAAGACAGGCTGGGAGGGCTGGGGTTGCTCAGCCTCCAAGAAGAGAAGAGAAGAGAAGGCTCCAGGGAGACCTCTGTAGTCTCTCACTGCTTGAAGGGGTCTTTTGAAAAAGAGTAACTTTTAAAAAGGAACAGTGACTTTTTACTTGGGCAGAATGTGATAGGAAAAGGGGGATGGTTTTAAATGAAAAAATGAGAGATTTAAATTAGATACTAGGAAAAAAATTCTTTATTCAACAAACAGTGAGGCACTGCATTATACTCATACTTGAGTATGAGTTGTTCATACTTGAACATCTCATACTTGGAAGTGTTAAAGGCTAGCTGGACGGCGCCCCAAGGAACTTATCTAGTGGGTGGAATCTTCTCTACTGGTGGCGGGGTTGGAATTAGATGATCTTCAAGGTTCCATCTAATCAAAAGCATTCCATGCTGTTTTCATTTCTGACTACCCCTTGGCACAGTAACTGTTTTACATAGTTTTTGTGTTCTAATATTACTCTTTGCCTTTCTCCTAGCAACTGTCCTGCAGAAGACTGTTTTTCAGTGTTTCCAGCCAATCCAAGGCCATTTCACCCCAACAGAAGAGTGCAATTTAATAATATAGAATTTAGCTGAAGGGACACTACCCAGTGATAAATATCAACCTGACTCATTTCAGAAGGTGGACAGCAGGGTGAGCATGAAACTCAGGATCTCCCACTGAACACAAAAAAGTCAAGACAACCTGTGATGAAGGTGGAATATGGACACCTTTGGTGTTTTTCCCCTGCTAAAAAACTTTTGCCCAATTTAGTAGAAATCATGTTTTGAAAATGCTTGCATTCCAAGATTCATTTAAGCTGTCTATAGTAAAAACTGTAAAGAAATTCCTATTGTTTAAACAGTAAATGCACAGATGTATAAGAATTTTTAGATCCGTCAGTTTATCAAAACCTGTAGCAACAGTGTATTCTAGCTAATAAGATTAAATTTATTTTCTACATTGCAGCTTGCTTCAAAGCATGAAGATTGGAAGAAAACAGTTCTCTTTCTCCTAGGAAACAATATAATATCATAGATCAAAGATTATCTCTGGAAGGCTAATAACTTTCAAGCATTATTAACACTCCTCCATAGGTTACCATGCAATTTTTAATTTCTAAATAGTAAAGATTCCAAAGGCTATGGGAGTAAAAAAAAAAATCCTCTTCATATAAGAAGCCTGTAAGTACTTCTGTATAAGGTAATGGGATAACAATTTTATGAATATTTTTTGCCAAGATGTCTGTCAGTCAGACTAGCACTTAACACTAATTACACTGAAGTCTGAAGACCCCTTCCACAGTGGTTTCCTCTTTAAAAAAAACAAATTTTACAGTGGAGTAGGTAAGGTACTTTACTTTCCCCACAACTTCGTATCACTAAGCATGTTGCTGCATCCTAAGTACCTGGTCTGCATTTAGCAAACATTTCTAATGCCATGAAAAATGAAGTTTTGGAGTGTTTGGAGATTTTTTAACAGTGGGTTTTACTACACATAAATTTGATCTGAGGTTTATATGGTTTAGCAGAAAGACGATGTACATATATATTCAAAGACAAGCATGGAGATTAAAATAGTATGCAAATAATTTCTGGCAGTATCATGCAGCTTACAGTTAGCTGCACTGACCTACTAAAAAAGCAGAAAACACCACAGCCTTTTGGATTCAAGCCATGACCTGGAAAACTAAACTTCTGATTTTGAAAGGAACATGCACCTGTTAAAAATAAGACAAGCAGTCTATGTCAAATATACTAGCACTACCAATCTATGATCCACATTGATTGTAATTGATGATTTTTGGTTTTCTTTACAGTGTCTTGAAATTCTAGATTAATTAAAAATCTTGTGCTAAGGGCTGCAATGGAAAACTAAGCTCATGCAACCAGGAAAGTTCACTGACATTATCAAATGCACTGATGAAGACAGTTACTTCTGGTTGCTCATCTTTACTGTAGCTCCCAAAAATTCTATCATAGAAGCTTCTAACCTTTAAACAAGCATCAACTTATTTTTTAAGAAAACAAAATTATTTATGATTGATCATGTACACAGCCTGGTCCACAGATTAAAAAAAAAGCAGTGAAAACTCTTTCCTCGGTCCAAAACCAAAGAGTTTTTTAAAAACACTTCATACTTGCCTTTATCATAAAGCTGTACCAGAACTATTGGGCGAGGTTCATTTCTTCGTTGGGAAAACCCAATGCAAAAAACCTCCAAGCAATTTACACGAAGAGCTTTGAGTATGCAAAAAATTGTTATAAACCTTGAAACACAAGGACTTTTAGGCCTCGTGAATAAACAATATGGGAACAACTTACTGAATTCCTTATGATTAAATCTTTTAAAAAGATTTTTAAAGGATTTCAGAAATAGTGCAGATATGGTCAACACACAAGTTGCTTGCCTCATTCACTGCCCTCAAAATTCAAAGTATTTTAAGTGCCCCCAGGAAAGCCTTAAAATTGTTACAGGGTTATTTTCTATTCACATGGATCCTCTTCATGTGACAGAACTGTGTGTGGGCTGAAAAACTATGTATGAACATTGTAACAGCCTTCAAATGCAGCTGTTTGTCAGGGTTTTATAGTTGCACAATCACTAATGAGCAAACATTGCTTAATCTCAAATGCTTAACAATACAAGTTTGAGGCCCTCATTGTAAAATCTGAACTCCTAAAGCTCTAACAAAACATCTGTTATTTCTCCAGTTTTACACTTCTGCTCCTTCAATGCCTCTTTTCACTGCCCAATTCTTAAAAAACCATTTTTTCTTCTGCCTTTCTTGGAGTCAGAATAAATCTAAAAGTTAATTTGAAGGAAACGGGGATAACTACTAGGAGGCAGTACAATTTTTTTTCAAAGCAAAACAGCTGTTAAACATTAATAAATCCATGAAATAATGTCAAAATGATAAATCCAGCTGGTAATAATTGCTCATAGAAAAGGAGGAGGGAGACACATTCTAGTATTAGTAAGAATACCTTAGCTAAGACATTCTGAAGAACCGCTAGTACAATTCACCCTAAAATCCTCCACAGGAAAATGCAATCCTATAGCCAGTCCCAGATCTGCAGAGCAAACCAAGAACAGGCAGTATTTATTATTCATACAGATTTTAGGTAACTATTTATCTCCTAATTCAAATCTACAATGTAATAATTAAAATTGTTTGAATGCCTGCAAAAGCATTTTAACATCAACTTCAAGAATGCCTGTTTATTTCTCTGAGGAAATACATCTTTTTGAGAACAAAATCACTTCTCACTGTTCAAATCCTGAAGTCCTCCAGAACACATTTTCCATTTTTTTCTATTTTGATGAGGGCCACACAGTCTTGCCAGGCAAATTAACCGAAAGATTCAACTGGATAAATACAGCAGGCTTTTTTCCCTCCCATAAGGGTGAGGCAGCAGAGCTGGACATGAGGGGTTTGTTTCAATATCCACCTGGAAAAGCCCTGGGCAACCTGCTCAGGCCTCACAGCTGATCCTGTCCTGAAGAGGAAGGTATTCCCCTAAACTACCTTTCCAGTCACATAATCCTATTATCTTTCAGGCAGATAACAACCCAACTCTAACTGAACTTCTGAACTGACAAACCACAGGAATTTGCCTTTGTCCTCCCACACCATCCTGCGGAAAATTCCTTCCCACCAAGCACTAGGGTCCCTCAAGAGAGTCTGCTAGTTTCTTGTTCTGCTTGGAGTACAGACATACCATTGCAAAGTGCACCCACTGTCCTACAATATGTAAAACAACATTCAAATGAATTCGTATGAGTTTAATTACTTTTTAAAAGTGCCTACAGAAACATTTTCCCCTACAAAAATTAACTGATTCAAATAGTCATTTTTTATATCACCACCTGCACTGCAGACCCTATGTCAACTCTGATATTTTCAAGAAAAAAAAAGAACTAACAGAATCAGTGAAACACTCCGTGAAACATGCTTTCATGTATGCATCATTCAAATCTGGAAGTTCATGACAAACAATAAAATTCATTCCCTTTACACATTTATCTTCACTACTATTTCATTAAGTTTCCCCCAAAATACAACCACTTGAAATGCCAACTTTTCCTGGTATGTCTCACGACAAGACTATTTAATCATTTTAGCTTATTCTTACATAAGTATTATGCCACCAATCCATCTCACTTCACAGATGGATGGATTCTCTTTCTTCCACACACATTACCCAGGTAGTTTTCAGGGGATACTGCATGTTTGTCTCTTTCTAGTGACTGTTTTAATTTTCAAACAGAAGCATTTTTGATTCACCTTAATTCCAGCTGTTCACCACAAATGCTCTATATGTTGGAACTGGCAAAAATTAAGTGCAAAAATACATAGAACACAAATGAAAGTGCTTTCCAATCCAGTACAGCATTTTAGGTATGCCTTGTGAGCTGCAATATAAATCATAACTAATTCAGATTATACATTGTCCAAACTTGTATTTCAGTTACAAAACAAACACCTTAAGCAGATCTATATCTGGACTGGAAGATCACGACACACTTTCTCAACAGAAAGCTAGGCTAAATCATATTGCACAAGTCTAGATTATCACAATAACAATTTATTCAAAATGGGAAATCCTGAAGATTTTGCAAAGAGAAATTGTGCCTTAAGAAGTTCCTGGAGTTCTCAAAAGCAAATGTGTACATAAGGCAGATCACATCAATAAGCCTTCTGAAAATTCAGTAAACATACTCAAAGATTCTCCCTAAAGGCTCTTAAAGCAAACAAACTTTTCACATTAATTGAAAAGAAAGGGAAAGCAAAAAAACATGCAAACAAACCCACACACACAGAGGAAAGAAAAAAAATCAAACAAAAAACCAAACAAATTTTAAAAACCCGAACTACAAAAAACCCCAAAACACACACAAAAGAAAAAAAAACCCCAAAACAACTGAAAAAAATAATCCCACTGCAATCTGTTCATACAGCACAGCAACATTACCGGATGACTCCTACTGCTCTGTCCTAGCACCTATGTTGTTCACCACATTCAGAAGTGAGCTGTAAAAAAGGATGAAACTGAAGTGACAAAGTTCATTGATGACAAAATGCAATTCGCTTTGGAAGAGTTACAGGGCAATGGTAAAGACAAACTAAACAAAAAGTTTTGTGGAATCCATAGAACAAATTAAACGGCAAATTGAAATTAATGTATATTTATTTAAGCAATGCAAAGAAGAAGAAACAATTTTAATTCCACATATAGGATTATAGGAAAATAGGAATATGATCCTGGGAAAAAAGAGTTCAGTTAAAGAAATGAGTCTAGCATTCAACAGTGGCTTAGTAATGCATGTTCAGAAGAACTTTCCCTGTTAGGAAAGATTATCACTATATTACTGCATTAACATGTGATGTGCCTGCCTTGCTAATCCTCTTCTTCTGATGTTCTGACCATTTTTATTAGCTCTACAAAAAGATCCTCCTCTTATCCTATTACTGTTTTCCTCAGAAGCTTTAAGCCATATTCATTGTTGAACAATCTATTTTACAGAAGCACAAGAGGCCCACAGAAATAAAAAGAACACTACCAAAGGTATGGAGGAATGCCGAAGCAGCTTCCTCCAAACTGCAATAAAAATATTTGGAGAAAGATACAAATGGGATGCATTGAACTGGGAGTGACATGAAGGGTGTTAAAAAAAATTTGCCACTACCTCCTCATACTAAAATACAAAAAAATAAGTTGCACTTCACACACTCTACTCTTGAGATCTAAAATGTCTTGCTGTATTGTATTTCCTGCTGGGAACGCATTCCTGTTTAAGTTTAGACTGGACAAGTTTAGAAGCAGGAATCTTCTAAGGCACGTAAAGCATGAAGACCTTTTCTGGTTCAGTCTTCATGGCTGAAGCCACCAAGGTAGGAAGACCAGCCAAGAAATCAATTGCCATACATCCTGCCACATTCTGAAAGCTCCACTCTAGACAGTACCTCATTGCTTAATTAAACTACTTCAGACAGAAATAACATATAACCAGCATATTACACTACAGCACATTGGAAGCCGATTTATCTGTTTAAGTTTTCTTTGTAAAACTTACAAATATGTACAACAGTGAGAAACTCCTCTAAAAAGCCCTGGCTGCTTAGTTAATACACATGCGTCTCCACGGGGCAGACAGTTACTCAAACTCCTGGTCCAGTAGGCTAGGTTTGGAGCTTCATAACTAATTATATAACTATGACTTGATAATCTAAGTTTTTACTGCTCTAGTCTACTGTACTTCTCTTGGAATGCAATATCATCTACACTGAGAGAACCTGGAGCAACAGTAAGAGTAGATTTGTAGCAGCAGAAGTGCCCTCTTGGCAAAAATATAAACCAGTGATTTGTTTTTAAACAGAACAGCTAAACATTCCTGGTAATAGTTCAGACTTAATGTCAGTTTAACAGGATGGGAAGATTCAGAATGACATTGGCAGTCTTGAGAAGGCAGTATTGTTCATCTCTAATTTTTCAGATTTTCAAAAATAACCTGTGTGGGAGAAAACAGTGCTCCACAAAGGACTAAACACCTGAACTGACAAATAAACAATGTTTTTACCACCAGCAATAAAAATTAAATTCTACAAGCGAGAAATTTAAGAAACCAGCTTACTGAATCCAGACCTGTTTCAGTAAAGTCTCATAACATTGAATCATGCTGCCTTAGTTTTACTGTGCTGTATTTTTTATGGAGTATAAAAAAGAAAAATGCTAACACTAAGGGCAAGAACATGCAATTCTTTGGGTACATACAGTTGTGCTTCACTGTGTAAAACAGTTTAAATAATAAAGGCTGGCAAACTTCTGAGATATACGGTTCAGAATCTTTATATTATCTTTCCAAAATATATAAAGGTCTTGGGCTTCATAATAGCTGAGGCATTTTACAGTGTCCAAGAACATGAAACTAATGTCTGATCAATTCTCAAAGAGGTACATATGTGTGACTTTTCTTTTCTATTTGGGAAATCCTATTTCTATATCCTATTTGGGACTTCTCCCATAAAAGCCCTTTATTTAGACAGTAGGACACTGTATTTTGCTGAAAAGGTTCCTTAGTGTGACATTTTACCGACAATAGGTTGCACAGAAATGAAGTGCATAGTGCAAATATTCTGAATGCCACGCTAAGCTTTATACTACCAGCATTCATAACTCAGATGTAACAAGATTGCACAACAGCTAAGAAAACGTCCCATGGCATCATTTACTTAAATTTCTGAGGCTCAGTGAAGTCACAGTAATACAGCCAAGAAAAATTATTTAATTCCATTGGAATTTAGTTAAACATACTGTTGTTCTTATTAATTTTGAGGCAGTATCTCAATTCTTAAGAAGTCATTTGTTCAGCATTTGTATTTCAGCTCTTCGATTCAGTGAAGCCAATGCATTCAGCAAGGTGAAGTTAGTTACAGCTACATCAAAAACCAGAAGCTTCTTACATCCAAGCTGAAGGGGTGTAAGTGGGTAAAAGGAGAAAACCTTGCAGAACCTGACAGACTTGGTCATACTCTTTGTCTTTGTCTTACTGATGTGATGTAAAGAAAGAGTAAAATTAAAAATGAAAAATTAAGACATTCTTCAGAGACCAAAGAAGCATCTCACTTTATTTCTTTATTTCACTTTATTTATTTCTTCAGCAGCAGTCGAGGCAGCAAGCTTCCTCTTCCAAATGCCAGGGATGCACTCACACTGAAATCAAACAGATCTCAGCAACTACAAATAAAGCCATGATCCAGCCCCTCATATTTTATTGTGAATAAGCTCTTTCAATAAAGTCTAGGCAGAGAAAGTTGTGGCAATATGACAACCACGTGAGGATCACAGGGAGGTGCAGCAACTGCAATTGCAAAACAGACTGCTCAGTCAGGAACAGACGCAGACCCTAACATGATATAACTGCACTTCTGAGGTAAGGCCAGAGCCCCACGTGTTCTGTCTTGTACAAGATGCTTTACAGGATCACAAAGTCTCCAAGGGAACAACCAAGAGGGAAGGGACAAAAAATACACCCAGAAAACCAAACCTCAGATAATTTTACAAAATTAAGAATTTTTGTCATTTTGAAGCTAAATTTTCAAAGTTATAGAAGAGCATATATTAAGTACTCAAAAGCATTTTTAACACTTAATCCAACTTTACCAAACATTCCATCTATTAATAAAAAACGGGTTAGCGCCTTTGTAAGTTATGGATTTAATTTCCATTTGAGTTTTACTTTTCAAAATTAGAGAAAGAAATCAGTTATTTCATTTATTTTTACATTTCCCTACATGTACCTTCAATTTCCTAGCCTCTGTTCATACATCAAAAAATTCAAATGTTTTTCTTCTATATAGCGAGATCAATCCTCTGCCTCTTTCACCACATCTTCTGAGCTGATAAAACTGAAACCTTCTGGTTTTTAACTTAAACATTAACTTTTCAAAACTCTTTCAGAGATATTTTTGTAGTCTGACTTCAGACTAGGTTACTGCATCCCATATACACTAGACTCTTTAATGGGAGATGCTGTACACAGATCTGAACAGCAATTCTACCATACAGCAGACATCAGCTGCACTTCTTGAAAAGTCCAACCTGCTTTTTGAAGGGCATACCTGCTTCCAAAAGACAACTGAAAGACTCAAATACTGAAGTGATACACCATAAGAAGTATGAAGCAATCTTTTGGAATTAACTTACATAAATGGAATTACTAATGAATTCAAAAGAACAACTTTTTTTTATATCTTCTCTGCAATAATCATCTACTAAAAGTACCTTAAGATCTTCATCAAATATAAGTAAGGTAGAAAGAATGTACGTGCATCAAACAGATGGTTTCAAGATTTTTTTTTTTTATATTCTTCAGCTCTAGCCATGATATCACATTAATGCTACACTGTTAATGTACTAAATATAACAGCTAAAAATACTGCTTCACCTTCACATAAAACAGCCCACTATCTTCTCTCTGATTGCAGAAATGCTTATCTGTGGGAGGACAGGTAACACAGAGGAGATGCTGGCTCCCTGAAACAACCTAGCACTGTTTTATAACTTCTAGCATATGCAAAGCTTTCGGCATACCCAACTTTGTGAGTAAACTAATACTAAATTTTTCAGGTACACACGAACATAAATATACCCCAAGAAAAAGTTATTAACAGCTTGCAATTCAGACGCAAAAAGATTTACGTGATTTCAACTTGCCAAAAAAAATTCGGCATACTAAGGCATTGCCTTGTTTTGCACCTGTACCCCTTCAAGAACTGTTAGTGCCAGGACCACCTGTTTTACTGCTTTGTGTCTTCCCCTGGGTTCTTCTACTCCATCTTGACCTCTGGGCTAACCCCAAGCAAAACAGGATGAGTTATATCGCCTCAGCCAGTATCAACCTGCCTGAAACAAGTCACCTGTCATCTACCCCAGAAAGCTCAAGGGATGTGATCTCTGATCTGGTTTTAAGGCACTTTGTGAGCACACTGACGTACTGACCGAAAGGCTTAAGCCTTTTTCTTCGGAAAGCAATTACGCATGGCTACCGCATTTACAAACGCAACTTTGCAGGCATCACTCACTCCCTTCCAGCTCCTTTTTTTGCACAACAAGATCTCAGCGCCTAGTGAGAAGAGACGAAACAGAAAGCACAGGAACTTACAAGAACTGCACACAGTAACCTCGTGGGTTAGGTTCAACACGGAGCACCTCCAAGAGCTCCTAAGGAAAATTAAGTTTTACCTTCCTGGCACTTCGGATTCATATATTTTAAAAGAAAACTCATCTACAGCCACCTGCTCACAGGTGCTGTTACTCAGGTTACTCCGCCCGGGACAAACTCGTAACGAATGTACCGGGGCTGTCAGGGACGGGCAGGGCAAGGCAGGGCAGGGCCGACCCGAAAAACTCGCCGCTCCCCAAATTCCATTAGTTTCATTAGGCATCCAGGGGCAGGACGCTGCAGGACGCGTCTCGGCGGGCAGCCACCCCTCACGGGCGGGCCGGGCGCTGATACGCAGGGGCCGCCCGGCCCAGCCTGCGGCGCACGGCCGCCCTCGGGCTGGCAGGACCCGCACGCAGCCGCCGCCGCCGCTCCGCGGAGCCCCCGCTCCCTCCGTGCACTCACCGCGCCGCAGCCGCACGCCGTCAGGCCGACCCTCTTCCCCAGCATGATGCAGCCGCCCCACCTGGCGCCGCCGCCGCCCTCCCACGACGGCTGCGACGACGCCGNCGGGGCGCGCGCGGCAGCCGGCTTCCCTCCGGGAATCGGGGTCACTGAGGGCGGGAGGGGTTCCTCAGGTCATCGAGTCATCAACACCACCTTGTCACCTACACCATGGCACTGAGTGCCACCTTCAGAGTCCGTCACTCCACCACTTCCCTGGGCAGCCCATTCCAATGTCTAGTCACCCTTTCTGTGGAGAATTCTTCCTAATGTCCAACCTAAACCTCCTCTGGCACAGCTTAAGCCTGTGTCCTCTTGTCCTGTCACTGGCTGCCTAGGAAAGAGGCCGACTCCCACCTGGCTACAGCCTCCTTTCAGGTGGTTGTGGAGAGTGATCAGGTCTCCCCTGAGCCTCCTTTTCTCCCGGCTAAACACCCCCAGCTCCCTCAGCCCGTAACAAGTTACTGTGAACTAAAATAGACACACCAATTTTTTTTTCCTTATGATATAGGGATTATTAAATCATTATATATTCTTTACATTTCCTTGCCAGCCCAAGCCAATTCCGTGTTTGCTTTCCACTTTTTTTTGTTGTTGTTGTTGTTGTTCCAGTAGCCTAGAAGCTCTCACAAAATGTTTCATTTCTTCAAAAATAGTTACCATGGAATATTGTAATATTTTCGCTCTTTTCAAGACTTAACCACTATTCTACTGACTTGAAAGACAAGGGGCTTTATCCTGTACATTTTTCATTGTTGGATTTTGTCAGTTTGTTTTGGTTTTTGTATTAAGACGCTTCCAAGGCATGAGAATTTTTTAAATCCAAACAGATTCCTCAGTCAGAAAGTTATGAATTTATAAGCTTGATGTATCAGCCAGAAGCCTGTCATGAACACATGGAGGTTGAAAGTGTCATGAACCACATGAGGTTCATGTAAAAGGTATTACTTTAATTATTCATTGTATTTTGAAAATTTCACCATTAAAATATTTATGTATCACTGAAGTATTTAATCCACTTCATATACAAACCAATATCAAATGATCAGCTGGAAAGGTTATTGATGGGGGCTCAACAGACCACTACTTTATGTCCTTGTTGCATACAGAATTTAAAGTCAGGAGAGTTTTGTTGACATCCTACATATATAATCCTTATTATATATGAGCTGCATATACAATCCTTATTAGGATCTGGTTATCCAAATAAGGGGAAACAAAGCAAAGGAATAAATAGTCAGTTTATGAAGAGATGTTACTAGTACCGTTCCTCTCAGTTCTGTGCTCTGTGCTTTTTAGAGTATCCTTAGCAGTATTTTTAAGCTACCTGGAGGGGTCATTAATAATGAGTATATTGAGTTTGTTAGAGAATGCAATTCAGCTTAATCAAAACTATAAAGAGCTGGAAAAATACAGTGACCTTGAGTGACTTGAAATGTCAGCTGAAAGTGTTGGGTGTTGAAAGTGAAGATAGATCATCCTGGGGAAAAGAATTCTAATTAGTCATTGGGTTTGTAGATTTCTAAGTTAGCTATTTCTACTTTAGAAAGATACTAGAAACTGTATAGATAGTTTTCTGAGATAATTCTTATATCTGGCAGTAGATAATATTACTTATAAGGCAGGGATAATAAAAATATTCTCTGAAATTTAAAACTGTACTTTATATCAGCTTAGGTACCTGCAAGTTGCTTGTATTTTAATCAATTTTTTGTAGTTAATGAATTTAAATTAACGAAATATTCATGGTAAAAATATTAATCAGACCTAATATTTTTTTCTCATAGCTTAGTGAGGTTTTGTGAAGTGTGAACCACCTGCAACACTGTTTGAACAGAATTATTTCTAAGCAGAATGAAGTCCCAGATTAACAAAAAGGTCTGAAGTTGAACCGTGTGCTGATCTCAATAAATCATGGCCAGGAGTATCCCAAGGAGGCTGCCCTTGGGATGGCTGGGTGCCTGAGGTACTGTCCCCACATCCATCCCTGCCATGCCACCATGCGCTGCTCCCTCAGACAGACACTGCTGGTGCTCCGAGCAGCCATCTCCAGGCTCTGGCACGGTGCTGGCAGCCAGGCACTGCTGCTCTCGTGGACCACAGGTGCCAACAAACACCCAGCACACAGTCCCGAGTGCCCTCCTGAGCAGGGAGCGTTGCTGCTGTGATGGCAGGGCAGTAATGCCGAGGGGCTGGATGGCACTGGGGGCTCTTCCCGAGGAGTGGTAGATACGGTGCGTGGGCAGCGTTGGTGTGCGTGATGCTGCTGGCCTGGGCTGGATGCTGCTCTGTGGAACAGCTGGGCCAGGCCTGTCCTTGCTGGGGCAATGCTCAACCCTTGGGTGTGGCTGAGTCATCCTCTGTGTCCATGTGACCACCCACAGCAGGGAAATGCTCTGCGGGTTGCTATTGCCTCTCTGTGGGAGACTGAACTGAACTGAGGCCACTGGATAATGACTCAAAACATTCCCCATTTGCAAAGACTAGGGAGCTTTGTTAAAGCTGGGCTTGAAGGTGGAAGAGTTGAGCTTCTGACTGTGGCTAACCCCTGATATGGTAAGACAGAGAGTGACTAATAGGCTATGAGTGAGTTAGGAAATAATCCTGTGGAGACAGGATGGTGCCTCTTGCCAAGCTGAATTGTCCTCCCTTGCACAAACCATCATCCCCCACCATGCCCCCTGCCTCTCCCCTTACTTTCCCCTCCCCTCCTTCCTCTCCCACCACCGACACCTCCCCAAGTACTAGGGGCATTCATATGTGGCCTGAGGGTCATATGGCTGATGGGCCATAACAGGCCGTAATTGACCCCACTGCCCTGGTGGCGCAACTGTGCTGTCTTGGACACCCAGGTTGTCTTGGGCAGCTGTGTTTTCTCAGGTGTTGAGAGCACCCAAAGTGTCCAGTGATCCACAAAATGACATGAAGCTCCCTACCCTGGAGGAGGTACCCGGGCACCTGGGCATTCCCACCTGAACCTGACTATGAACCAAATAGATCTTGTGTTCAGCAGATTTTCCTGGGGATTTTTCCCCACCAGTTCTTTGGTACTTCTCCCACCACCCAACAGATCAGTTCTGCAACCACCACTTTGACTGAGATTGCTCAGCAACCACGTCTTGGTGAAGGGCCTATGGGTGGTGAGACCTTCACACTCTTGTGCTCTCTCTTTTTTTTGTTGTTGTTTTTCTTTCTTCACACTCTTGGGCTTCCCCTTTCTTTTCCCTCGTGCATGTCCTTGGGTGATGTTGCATTTTCATATTGCAATGCTTCACTGTTGTTATATTGCTAGAGATAATACTAGCCAAAACTGCTGCTTACCTGCTTTCCTTTGCAACCAAATTTTTCCATAATAAACCCTACACATGTATATTTACAAACACCAATTATTCAGTGGTGTTTCACCCCAAAGGATCTTTCAACGAGAACTTAGCTTGCTGTTGCCTTCTGCAGCACTTATAACTCTCTTCTAGGACCCCAGAACACACCTGCTCAGCCTTGGAGAAATAAATAAAGGATGTAACTTACGGAAACAGAAGTCATGCAAAAATGCTAGCAGGATGCCAGCTCAGTTCTGTAAGTTTGACAAAGTAGAAGCTATTTGCAAAACAAAGATACTGTGCTTAAACGCAGGGGGTAGAGGAGCACTAAACATCACCTAAAAAGGACACTGGATGTTCAAGACACATCTCAGAGAATCATTTAAGAACTTCCAATAACAGGTGTGACTATGTCAAATAAAGTCAAGGGGATAGCTAATGAATATGCAGTCAGGGTGTATGATAAAATCTCAGCTCATCCAACACTCGAATGGAGGAAGGACCCCTCAGGTGAGCAACATGCTGCAATAAAGAATTCTTGCTTTTTAGTACTCAAAACTGTATTGGGAAGTTTCTATCTGGCTGATTTCGGCATCACTGGGAAACCCCTTGTGGGTGAGTGAGGCGATGGTGCCATGGCAGCTGGTTGAGCTGTGCTACTTCAGAGCTGCTGATTACTCCCATCCTATCCCATGCCATGCCATGCCATGCCATGCCATGCCATGCCATGCCATGCCATGCCATGCCATGCCATGCCATGCCATGCCATGCCATGCCATGCCATGCCATGCCATGCCATGCCATGCCATCCCATCCCATCCCATCCCATCCCATCCCATCCCATCCCATCCTATCCCATCCCAGGAGGCTGTGCATGGCTCTTACTGCCATTTGGGGCATCCTGTGAAAGATGAGCTTATAGTCAGCAAAGACACAGCCTGTGAACTCTTGTAGGCTGGAAGCTGATGTGTCTGTGTGTGTGGTTTGCTCTTGGATTAGATTTCTCAGGTACGTTTTCTTAAATTTTTTTTAAAATATTGCGGAATAATCATAAATATACCGATTCACGGTTGTGTTATTAGGAACCTAAGAACTGCATGGATTCACTGAGGGGAAATTATATTTGACCAAATCTGATAGCCATCTAGATGTCATCTATGATGACATGGCAGATGGCTTGATGAGGGGAAAGCAGTGGATGAAGTCTGCCCTGACTTCAGCAAAGCTTTTTAGTGTCTCCCATAACATCCTCATAGGTAAAATCAGAAAATGTAGGTTAGGTGAAGGGACAGTGAGGTGGATTAAGAACTGGCTAAATAGCAGAGCTCAGAAGATCATGATCAGTGGAGCACAATCCAGTTGGAGGCTTGCAGAGAGTGGTTTTCACCTGGGATCAGTACTGAGCCCAGTCCTATTCAACTTGTTTATCAACAAGCTGGAGAAGGGGATAGAGTGTACACTCAGCAAGTCTGATGATGACATAAAACTGAGGAACTGGCACAACTCAAGGTTATGCTGCCATTCAGCAGAACCTTAATAGACTGGAGAGTTGGGTGGATCAGATTCAACTAGGACAAGTGTAGCAGCAATAATCCCAAGTGCCAGCAGCTCTGCAGAAGAGGACAGCTCTGCAGAAAAGGCTATCTGGAAGAAAAGGTCTTGAGAGCAGCTCTGCCGAAAGGGACTTGGTGGATGTCAAGTTGACTATGACCTGGCAATGCTCTTATGGCCAGGAGGGCCAAGGATATCCATTGGTGTTAGGATACAATGGATGTTGAAGTCCTCTGCCCAAATTAAGGTGCATAGGAGACCAAATATGCAACATCATCAGTTCAAGAGTACAGGCTTTATTTTACAAAATTGCTTGTATAACAAAAAGAGAGAGAGGGAGAGAGATAGTGCAAGTAGAAGGCAGTTACCACCATGGATGCAGGATCATCCCATTAGTCATTCAGCGCCCTGAGCTTCTTCTGGGGCTGGGTGCCTACGCCCTGGCTCACTCCCTCAGTAATTTTTATGTAGCACCTTACTTGCACAAGAAGCAAAGGTAGGAGTGGCTTTCAGTTCCTCGTTGGCATGGGAGGAGGAATGGCTTTGGCTATCACTCATGCTCAAATCTTAATTCAGTGGTCATTGAGGTCTACTTTAGCAGTTATATAGCATACAGCAATAGAACATTGCAGTGAAAAGTATCAGTTTCTGTCCTGCCTAGGCAGACAGAACAGAAATTATTTCTTTTGCTGTTTGTGCTAATATCTAATTATTTAATATCTTCTAATATCTGGTATCTTCTGCAACAAGTTTTACAACCAAGTGTTTGTTTAAGGCATGTACTACAAATGTCATTAACTCTTTCCTTACTGCAGGCCAAGGGAGGTGATCCTTCCCCTCTACTTGGCCCTGGTGAGGCCACATCTGGAGTGCCATTCTGAGCTCCTCAGTACAAGAGAGACATGGAGCTCCTGGAGAGAGTCCAGTGGAGGCCACAAAAATGATTTAGGGTCTGGAGCATGTCTGTTATGAGAAGAGACTGCAGGAACTAGTCTACAGAAGACTGAAAGGACATCTCATTTGACGCCACTGCCCAGTGTCC
>VWZP01000971.1:236073-258802 GCA_013396995.1 Dicaeum eximium | reverse complement strand
GGAGCGGGGCGGGCGGTCCGTGACAGCCGGGGATGGGCCGGGGGGTCCCTGACAGCCGGGCCCGCACCGGGAGGCACCGGGGGATCCCTGACAGGCACCGCGGCGAGGGGCGGGGGATCCCCGCTGGCGGCGGGGCCCGGTGACAGGAGCGACGGGGGCGGCGGGGCGGGGGCCGGGGGTCCGGGGGCCTGACAGCCGCGCTCGGGCGGGTCGGGGCCGGGTGTCACCTGCCAGCGGCCCCGGGGCCCCTCCTGGGCCCGGTTTTCTTGCTGTGCCCGAGGCTGCGCATCCCCGGAGTTCGGGGTTTCCCCCGGCACCGCGCGGTTCTGCCCCGTGGGACGAGCGGGGAGATGCCCGAGGGGCTCCCTGCCGAATATTTATGTGATTTTTTTGGGTTTTGGGATGCTGGTTGGTTTACTGGGTCAGTGTATTGTAGACTTTGTCATCCCCCTTGTCCAAAATGATACTTGTGAAGTTTTAATTGAATTGTATTTTTAATCCTATTTTAGCTTTATTGACCATGAATTTGAGTTTAGGTGGTTGAGCCTTATCTTGGCCTTACCAATCTCTCACATCAAAAGCCAGAATGTGTTGCCATCCTTGTCCCTCTTTTCCATGATCCCTTGACTGTGTACTCCTGGTTTTGGCCCTTGGTTTGTGGTTCTTCACCCTGTTAATTATGGAGCAGAGAACTGGAAGCTCCTTGGAATGTGGGTTTCCATCCCATGGCCTCAGGACACGCATTCCCTCTCCTGCTGGCTGTGTGTTGTCAGGACCCAGGCAGGGAAACTTGAGGCACTGGGAGCTCTGGGAGCAGGGACAGAACCTGTGGCTTTGCCCTCATCCATTGAAACTCCTCAGTTTTTATTTTCAGGAGCAGTGCACCTTCTGTCCTGGTTTTTTGGCTGTCCTCCTTGCAATAATTTAGATTCCACCTGCACTTGTTTCCCAGGTGTGGGGTTTTGGGGTGAATCCTGTAAGACTCATGTTTCCCATGGTCATCCTTGAGGATTTTGGGATCATCCCTGGTGCCTCTGTGGGAAATGGGGAAGTTCTGGCAGCTGCTTGAACATATGGGGGGAGATGGGCTTTAAAATCATCATCTGTCTGCCTTCTTCAGTTCTTAAGAAGTGTTCTCACTCAAGGCTTTTCTCAAGTGTCTGAGAGTATAAAAGAGAGACTTTTTTTTTTCATTTTTAAGAGTTCTAAGTCTGAAACATCTTGGTTTAAAAGACAAAATTACCACAACTTTTTTTTTGGACTTGAATTCGTTGCTACAGGCAGTCAGCAGTCGCCTAAAAAGGTTTGAGTGATAATAACCAGTGACAAAATTTGAGTTACAATTTCCAGAAGAAGCCTTTTTTTTCCTGGTTGTTTTCAAAAGTTTAAACTGTACTGGAGCATATAAAAAGCAGTTTTTTTCCTTGGTGGAAGAGACAGACATATTGGTAAAAATGGCAGTGCTGTTGTTACAAGAGAAAAGTGGCAATAGCACATGTAGTTACTGAATTAAAGGTATTTTAAAATAGATATTGTTGTCTGTGGGATTTTGGCTTTTTTAAAATTAAATGAATGTTGCTGCTGTTGGAAGGGCTGGTGCTGTTGTGGACACATTTTCCCACTCCAGTAAGATCATGAGTCCCATCTCCAGCTTGCAAAGGGAAAAAATCTGTCATGAGACCTATTGCAATTGTTCTGTGAAAGCAAAATCTGTGTTTGTGCCTGGTTTTCTTTCCTTTACCTGTGGCACAGGTGTGGCCCTGGGGTGGGTTGGGAATAACCAAAGGCATCTGTGTGGATTTAAAGGGTTTGCTGTGACCCTTATCTTTTACTAGATGGATATCAAGAAATGGGTTTTGTCCAGAAAAATCCCCTGGAAGGCACTGGATGTAGAGACCTCAGAGAGCTCCTGACTCACACTGGAGCAGATGGGATAATATTTTAGGAGAATTCCCAAACTGCTTTTCCCTCGGCAGTCAGCGTTGGCTGATGTTGGCACTCGCAGCCTAAGGGTGGAGGAACCTTTGCTCCCTTCAAACACGGGTTGGTTATGCAGATTTTAGCAATTTTGCCTTTATTTGCATATGAATAGGGAACCGACAGAATTACCCTGCACCTCCAAATTCAGCTCTGTGATTCCAGACCTGCAGTCAGGCAGGGAGGCAGCTGGGGCCAGGCTAAAAAACAGGAGAAATTCTATCTCTGCTTCCCAGTTTTCCTCCCCTTTCAGGGTGTTACCATGTCTGTGCTCTGCCTTTCTTCCCACAAAATCCATGTCCTGTTCCAGGTGCTTTCCCTGAGCCTCTGCTCTTCTGTGGAAGTTTTCCTGACAGAAATTCCTGGAATTTCTGTCTGTCACAAACACATCCAGCAGATTCCCACTGGAAAGTGTTTTATTTCTTACCTCCTGTAATGCAAACAGGAAGTTTATTTCTGATAAATGTCTCCATCTGTAAACATTTTAAGGATGCTTGTGCAGGTGATCCAGGGGCCTTGGGCTTGTGTTTCTCTTTTTCAGGGATTGTGGTGTAGAGAAATACTGTAAGGCTTTATCCCACTTTTTATTTCTCTTTTCTGAGTGTGGTAGCTGTCTTCCTTAGCAAAGAAAAGAAGACAAGGAATTTGAGAGGGAACTGTGGGAGTTAGTAGTAATATTCTGGGATTTCTAACATTCAGCTGAATTGGTTTTAATGTCCCTTGGAGCTGAAGCAATGAAAAAAACCAAAAGAAAGATATTCACCTTCCAAATATGACATGACAACGTGTTTACATCGACAAAAGCAGCGGCAGGAATGAACACAACATCTTGAATTGAACAGAGGGGGGAAATCTCAGTTAATATTGCTGAGGGGGGTGTGAGGAAACATATCTGGGATCTGGCAGTAGAATCAATCCTTGGCATTTTCTTTCTGGAAAAGCAGAGGATCAGAAGAACAGAAATCTTAGGAGCTGATGGGCAGAAAGGGCTTGGGATGTGACACCAGGGGAATAAGGATGAATGCCAGGTATTAAAACTGTGTATGTAATTAGAGAAATCATTAATGAACACCACTTAGTTCAGGTGGCACATGTCAAAATGGATGTTAAAATGCTTCATAGTTAATTTTTTTGGGAAGAACAATTTCAGGAGGGATTTGAGATCTATAGAACCTGCAGGCTGAGGGGCTGGGAGTTTGATGTGATTTGCTTCATAGGGAGGTGGTGAGGACATGACTTGCTCATCACTTGAGAGGCCTTGCAGGGCTTTGGTACTGGATGGTTTTCAATCCAGCAAAAGTTTTGTTAACCTAAGATCCCATGGATGTAGGATAATTCAGAACAAGACTTGGAACTTTGTCCAACAAACATGGAGAGTAGAGACGCGGATAATCTCACATGGTTAAATATGATCATTTGAGGTCTTTAAAATCCCAAAGCATCAGAGTTTTCAGGGAGAATTGGTGCAAGTTTTTTTAGCTGCCTCTGAACTGTGGCTGTCACCACTTGGCTGCTCACTTGCTTTGACATCCACAAGGTTTTAAGGCACAACCTGCACGAGGAGTGGAACAGATCCTGCAGCGAGTGAGGCACACGGAGTGTGAGGAGTAGCACAGAGAAAGTCAAGTGAGAAAAGAAAACAAATAGTGGCAATTGCTGGGGAAACAGCTCCGAGGAACAGGAGCAAGGGAAGAGCCAAGGTACACTTGAGAACACCTTGGAGACAGGGACAGGAAGCTTGAACTTGGTAAGGCAGGGAGGAAGCAGCACTTGGGGATTCAGGGAGATGAGATCTGAGTGACAGACACATATCCTGTGAGTTAGTGGGGGAACTGGGGAGTTGGGAGAAGATTACAGTGATGGAGGCAAAATGGTGATTAGGGCCAGGATTAGCATTTTTGTTGTCTGTGTTGAGAGCAATTAATGGATAAATAAATGACCTGCTCTGTGTTTGTGGGAGCCATCAATTTAGTGACTTTGTTTCCAGAGCAGGATGTGAACACCATTCCTTTGCTCTGATTCCCACCGTGCACTTTGGGTCTTGCAGTTTCTAAGGTCAGTGTGGAAGTCTTGCTGTTGGTTTTGTATTTGAAGCTGATTAATTAATTTTATTTGTAAGTATTGTCACTGCTCTGCACCCCAGTCACTAAAGAATGAAAGAGTTGTGTGAGCATAGATTTGAGAGTTGCATGATGGCATGTGGGATTGTCCCTTTTCTTGGACTTGAATAATACAAAATCAGGCTTCAGCTCAGAATTATTTACTTGCTGGCCAGTTTTCCTTGCACATTGATGTATATGAAAAAGCCCATTTTTGGTGACATGATGAAGCCTGTTGGACTAACATTGGGCCTTGAACTGGGCAGTGCCACTGACTCACTTTCTGTGTCTATGTCACACTGCTCTACCCCTTTTTTAAATCCTTTTAAAATGGAGATTTTATCTAATTACCTCTGGTCTTATGAGTAATAATAGCAGGTTTGATTTCTGAGGCTGTGTGTAGTTGGAAAGCCAGAACTGCAGATAGAAACCCCATGAATAATGTGCACAGAACACATGGACAGAAGTTTATTTTCTCTGAGGACGTAGTCAGGGAAGCCTGGCTTTGTGATGGGCTGCATCTGGTGTTCCCAGCAACATTTCTTCTGCCCCCACTAATCCTGGCATCTGTCCTCCAACCTGTGTCCACTGCAGTTGCCTCTGGTGTTGCCTTTCACATTCCTGATCCTTTCCCCTTCCCATGCCTGCCTGAGCCACCCCAAAACCAGCTCCTTGCTGCTGCTTCCCCAATTCTTGTCTGGCCAGGGGGGCTGTGGGACCTGCCACAAGCTCTGTGCTCCAGTGAGCTCCTGCTGACCTGCCAGGAGGCCAAACATCACAGAAAAGTGCTGGGCTCCTTGAGACCTTTATTTGAAACTCATTTGGAGATGATGACATCTTTCCATGCCATTCCTCACAATTCAGCCTTAATGACTGTAGGGAAGGTAAGAACAGAAGATTCAGGCTGGTTTGGTGCTGTGATGCACTTTTCAGCAAATCAGTGGTTTTTCAGACCTGTTTCTGACCCATTTCATTTCAAAAATGATAAAGGTGTTTAAGTGCTGAAGATACTTAAACATTTTCTCCTTAGAATGCCCCCAGAACAAATAATTTTTCAGTGCCTCAAGGGAACCTGCAAAAAACATGGAGAGAGAATTTACAAGGGTTTGGAGACAGGACAGGGGGGAATGGCTTCATGGTGAGGCCCAGAGGAGCTGTGGCTACCCCTGGATCCCTGGAAGGGTTCCAGGCCAGGTTGGACGGAGCTTGGAGCAACCTGGGATAGTGGAAGGTGTCCCTGCCCATGGCAGGGGTGGGATGAGATGATCTTCAAGGTCCCTCCCAGCCCAAACAGTTCTGGGATTTTGGGATTTTTGTCTGCAAATAAAACTACAGTGAGCACAGGTTTGGTTTGTTCTCTGGCAGGGAGGGAAGCTCAGGGCTCAGGGTCTGTGTGGTGAGCAGGGGGTCAGTGCTGAGGACCCTCACAAACTTAGAGCTTGACTCTAGTTTACTTTTGCTGTAGTTAAGATGAAAAGGTTCCCTCTATTATTTTATGCTAAATAGGTCAATTCTGTATTCCTAACAGTGTCTGTGCTGATGGAAGTGTGGACTTGCCTCTTCCTGTGCTTCAGGAAGCACAAACCAGTGTGTGAATGTTTGGTGGGGTTCTGTGGGCATCTGTTCTCCCATCCTTCTTCCTGAATTGTGGAAAGTCCTTAGCTAACAAGCGGATTTTGTGGCATGTTTGTAAACTGATGCACACGTGGCTTAGGCTCAACTTTCCTGGTGGCTCTGATAATTAAAACCAGAATATTTCTGGGGTTTGGATGCTTTCTCATAGGTTTCATTTGCCCACTCCTTCCTTAGATGCAGCTCTTCCAGTGGATCCAGAAGCGAGACTGGGACTAACTGGGCTCTGGTTATAAATAAAAAAATTACTTTGATCATCAATATTAAAATCTGTAGCCATCATTTTAAATGTCATATGGTTAATTTGGAAATTATAATATTCACATACTTTTTATTTTTCACTTACCATTTGAAAGTGTTTTACAGATAAATTGTGGTTTTGAAGGAGGTGAAGTGTTGGTGTCTGGGAACATCAGCTGCTGTGCTTGTCTGAAGTACAATTGTTTGCTTTCAAATTGGTTTTAATATTAATTTAATCTCTGCTCAAAAAATCCAAGTTTATGCTGTCTGTCTTTTCCTCCCACAGAGTGAAAGATGTTGACTGCCCATAGTGGAACAGCTCTTCTGAGGAACATATCTCTGTAAATCTTCCCTAAAATCACCTGAAGGCAAATATTCCGCCTGTGATGGACCCTCGGAATACTGCTATGTTAGGCTTTGGTTCTGATTCTGAAGGGTTTTCTGGGAAAAGCCCCTCTGTGGTAAACATTGGCACCTTGGTGGGCAAGGGGGAAGCAGAGCTCGAGGGCTGCAGCAAGGACGAGGAGGACGGGAAGAAGAAGAGCCGGGAGGGGAACGCGGAGAGCGGCAAGAGCGAGGCGCTGGGCGATGCGCAGCAGCAGTTCTCGGTAAAAGAAACCAACTTCTCCGAGGGAAACCTCAAATTGAAGATTGGCCTTCAAGCAAAGAGGACCAAAAAGCCTCCCAAAAACCTGGAGAATTATGTCTGCCGGCCTGCCATAAAAACCAGCATCAAGCAGCCAAGAAGGGCTCCCAAGAGCGGGAAGATGACAGAGGAGAAGAACGAGCATTGTCCTTCAAAGCAAGTGAGTGATGTGTCTGTGGGGTGATTTGTAAGTTGTGGTACATTTAAGCTGTGTTTAAAAGCTTCATCATCTCTCCACCATCGTGTTCTGCTGTTTTTCCATGTAATCTCTGAAGTGTCTGAAGTTAGAAATGGTTTTATTTTGTGGCCATTAGAAGGAAAAAAAGCTCTTTCACAGTGTGCTGATTTGTTATTTCAACAGCAGTGAAAGATAATTCCCATGATCACTTGAAGTGGATTCATTTCTAAAAAGTAATGGGGAGATTTTTAGTCTCTTTTTTGTAACAAAGTGGAGGGGTTTGGGTGTCTTGTCTCTCTTTAGATGGGGCTCTGGATGTGCTGTGCTTGTCTCTAGTGGTTGGATTTATATTTTTTCCTGCCTGTTAGAACCAGTTGTTTTGCTGTGTCTCACCTGTCACTGCCATGAATGGCTCAGGCAGGGTCTGAAAAGTAAGATAGACTTTTCCAAATGAGTTAGAAACCAGCCTGGTGATAACCTGCATGTAAATGCAGTGGCTGGAGAGATGTGCCAAGGCTTTTCCAAATACCAGAAGTAGCCCTGCCTCGAGGATTTGTGTTTATGATCTCTGTGATGTAATCAGTAGGAGCAGCAGTAGCAGGTAGGGAAAATGGGATAAATGGCAAGGATTACAAATATAGTTGCATAGATGCTAAATGTTTGAAGGGTTTGGTTACAGCCTGCTCTTTTTTCCAATAAACATAAAGGTTTTGTTAATCAAGTGTTAGAACATTCCCTTATGTAGTGCTGCCAGGTGATTCAGCAGGGGAATCCAGGGAATCCCTGGAAGTTGGAGCCTTTCCTTTGCAGGGGTTGTCTGATTAGGGGGCTCCTGCTCCAGAGGTTCCCAAGGCTGAAGCATTTCCATTTCTCTAGCCTGTGTCCTGTTCTCAAGGCTCCCTGCATAAATCTGTACTGGCAGAGCCTGCCCAAGGGGAAGGAAAGTTCCTCACCTTGAGCTCAGATAATGTCTGTCAGACATACCCAGACCTTTGCCTTTCCCCTGGCATATCCTGACTGGAATTGGCCTGGAGGAAGAGTCACCTTAAAGAGAAGTGAAATTTGGGGATGACCTCATTGTGGCCTTCCAGTGCCTGAAGGGAGCCTGCCAGGGAGAGAATCTTTACAAGGGCCTGGAGTGCCAGGACAGGAGGAATGGCTTCCCACTGCCAGAGGGCAGGGTTAGATGGGATATTGGGAAGGAATTCTTCCCTGGGAGGGTGGGGAGGCCCTGGCACAGGTGCCCAGAGGAGCTGTGGCTGCCCCTGAATCCCTGGAAGTGTCCAAGGCCAGGTTGGACAGAGCTTGGAGCAGCCTGGGATAGTGGAAGGTGTCCCTGCCCATGGCAGGGGGTGGAATGAAACCTTTAAAATCCCTTTTAGCTCAAACCATCTGGGATTCTGGGATTCTGAGTAATAAATTACGTGCTTACAAAACAAGTGTGCTGGATGTTATGTGTAAGGACTAAAATTGACTTTGCCAGACTCTACAATGCACTCACATTGGGGTTTTCCTTCACTGGAAACAGGTGGTTTTAGTCAGCCTATTGAACAAGAAATTCTCAAGTGTATGTTGCGTAACTTAAAATTCTGGCAGTGGCCTTTATTTTACATTCTTCTATTTCAGAACAAGCTTATTAATTCTAATGATGTTTCTAACTTTGCCTTGAAAAACATCGGAAGAGTTGATCCCAGTTTGTTATTACACTGGTGGTTTTCTTTTTTTTTCTTTTTTATTTATTTAATATTTTTTTGACAAGACTCTGTTGCAATGACTTGAGTATTGAAACAGTCTAGAATATCCAGCCAGTGATTTCTCTTGATCTTGGAATTGAGGTGGCCCCTGCAGCTGAAAATCTCTTATTTGGGAGAGGTTTAATGTTAAGTTAATCAAGGGAGGTTTAGGTTGGGTGTAAGGAAAAGGTTCATCCCCAGAGGGTGCTGGCACTGCCCAGGCTCCCCAGGGAATGGGCACAGCCCCAAGGCTGCCAGAGCTCCAGGAGGTTTGGACACAGCTCCCAGGGGTGCACAGGGTGGGGTGGTTGTGGTGTCTGTGCAGGGACAGAGGCTGGACTGGATGATCTCTGTGGGCCCCTCCAGCTCAGGACATTCCATAATTCCCTGATTCTATACTCAAAAGGCACCACTGCATCTGGAGACTTCCCCTTTGCATCAAGAGATTGTTCCCTGGGAGTTTTTACCAGAGAAAATAATCAATATTTGAATTTGCATGGTGACAGCAGGGATTCTTCATCCTTGACATCTTTGTTTATACACCAGGATTTTTTCCCAGAGATGCATCCCATTTCAAATGGAAAGCAGAAAGGGAGGCAAATATTAGTGATGTTATAGAATATCATTGGTGTGATGCATGATGAAGTTGATACCACGTCAGTTTTAGATTGCAGCTCCTCTCAGTCCTGGCGAGCAGCCCTGGTGTGTGATGCAGAGGATGCAGATCTGTTGCATTAAATTTGCATTATTTACAAGAGTTTCAAATCCCTGACTCATGATAACTCACTTTAGATCCTCTGCTCTCTCCTGAGTCGTTCTGAGATGGTGTTTAAGTCTGTCTGTTCCCTGCTGCCATTTTGCACTTTGGATTGTTAAAAATGACAGCAAACAACATCCTGCTGATTCCTGAAGTGGGATTAGAAGTGTCTGTGTGGAAATAAATGGGAATGATGGCTTAAAACCATCCCATGTTTTGAATATAATACCCAGGGGTTGTTTTTTTTGTCTTACTGCCATGTAATAAAGCAAGTTTTAGTACTGCAAATTAACTTCAGCAAAGGAAAGCTATCAGTGCATTTTTGCTGTGGATGCAGAGGAGGGGAAGCAAACATGTGACCCATTCAGAGCCAGGTGTGGCTTTACTTGGAGCTCTGAAACGGAACTTTCTGTTCTTTTAAAGGAGCAATAAAGAATTAGAATGAAAATTTAGCACTTGCAGTGTGCACAGTTAACCACTGCAAGACAGAGAGAAATAGTGGAATTCTTCTCCTGGGAATACCAGTGTTAAAATGAAAATAGTAGGAAAATCCTTGCACTGCCATCTCTAGCAGGTTTTTTTCCTCAAGTTTAGTGCTGACAGGACTCATAAAACTGGGGGAGTGTGTTCAGGTGTATGAATAGAGGGTTTATCTCCAATCTGAAAGGGGAATCACAGAATCCTTCAGTTGGAAAAGGCCTCCCAAATCATGGAATCCAGCTGTTCCCCAGCACTGAACCCTGTCCCCAGGTGCCACATCCACAGATTTTGAACACTTACAGGAATGGTAATTCCACCCCTTCCCTGGGCAACCTGCTCTAATGCCTGACCACCCTTTCAGTGGAGAATTTTTTCCTCGTGTATTTAAAGTTTGTCCTCCAGAAATGTGTAGACATAAAAGTTAATAAATATTTTTTCTGAGGGGAAAATCATAGAGCACTAAAGGGAAACCCAGAAATGACTGAGATTCCCAGGTGTTACAAGAAACAAAATTAGCAGGTCCTGCAATAACCAGGCAGTGTTCAGTTTGCTTTTTGACACAAAGTATGGATTTTATTCTTTCAGAAAGCATCCTGGGACGGGCAGACCTTGCTGTGCTAAGCCCAAAAACCTGAGCCTTCAACAACAACAGACATTTTGCCCCTGTTAGTTTGTAGGATGGTGTGCAGGAATGGTTTAGCTGTGCAGTAGTGAAGGTTTAGCACATAAAAGGCAAGAAGTGACAGTAGCAGCCTGAGTAACTCTCACTCAGTGGTAACACAGGGCAGCAGGTTGGGACTCGCCCTCCTGCTCCTTATTCCTGTATAAAACTGCTGAGTGCAGGATTCTGCAGCTCTTCTCTCTCTTTGGTCATGCAGGGAAGCTCTACAGGGAAGTTTGCTGATGAAATCACAGCCACCAACAGGAAAAAGCTTCAAGCAAAAAAAAATTTAAAATATGAAGGATTGATTTATTTTCTTTTTGGATAGCTCAAGAAGATTTCCTACAGGATCTGGGACAAAATTTTTTGTCTTAGACTAATTCCACAGAATCATTGTTTTCCTGGTAGTTCAAACTTGCTTTTGGAAAAGACCAAAAAATAAAAAGTCTTGGAGGTGAAAAATAAACAGCATTTTTATTTGGGGAATTGCCTAGAATATGTTGATGCCACAACTACAAAAGAATTCCTGTGATTCCTCAGAATGTTCATTTGAATTGTAGTCTGAGCATTGACCTGAAGTACAACAGCCAAAACAGTAATGGGTAAATCTGTGCATGTGCATGAAAAATCCTTTTTGCTTGCTGGTGGCTCTCAAGAGAAATACCAATTTTCATTAACAGGCTGGTTCCTTCTAACTACTTCAGGTGTGGAAGCTGAGACTGTCTTGTGTTTTGTAACTTGGGTTTAGTTGAGAATTTGGACACCAGACTTGATAGATGTCCTCAGGAAACATCAGCCACCCTTGAGCTTTTTGCAAATAAATACCAATGATAATGACAGTAAATAATGATCTAGTAGTAATAAATCCTGATGCTCTTTTCAGAATAAAGTTTTTTTTTGCTGTTGGTGCCTATAATGATTCTGGAATCACAGAACTGTTCAGGACCTTTAAGATCATGGAGTTCAACTGTTCCCCCAGCACTGCCAAGGCCACCACTAACCTGTGACCCCAGTGATGGATTAGAAGCTGTTAATAGTTGATATGAAAATAACCTGGAATTATTATTCCTTAGATGAATGGTGCAAGTCAAGAAACTGTATGTTCACATAGGAGATAGGGAATTTTCAGTTCAGCTCAGTGTCAAACTAAGAATAATGCCAATTGTATGGAAACTTAATGTGTTCTATGCAATTGCTTTGGGCAATACTTTTATTGGATGGATTCTTAAAGCAGACAGTTGAACTAAAGATTGCACAGGAACAAATGTTTCCGTTTTTAAAGCACAAAATGCTTTTTGATGCAGCGTAATCTCACCCTTTTGAACAGCTTTGTGCCCAGATGGGCCATTTCATTCCATCTGACACCACAGGGAGGTAGAGCAGGGCTTGAAATTTGGGCTGAAAAGGCACAGAATTCCAGGAAAACTGTTTTAGCCTATTTTTTATGGCATTGTCCATTTGATTGCAACATGGAGGCAGCAGTGAGGAAGCTTCAGGCAGATGCTTGTAGAGACAGGAGGAGAGAGCAGGTGGAACACTCAGGAGATGTTGATGTTGTTTTCTCCTTTTCACAGTGCTCACAAATCTGTCTGATTAAAACATGACTTTGTGCTTCCCTGATTTCAACCAAAAATCTGAAATTTTTAATGATACAGAATTGCAAGAAGCAGCTTTGACTCTGTGGCTGATGCTGGGAGTTTTTTTAATGTTTCTGCAGCTACTGCAACCTTCTCCAAAGGAAACATCTCAAGATGTTTCTATTAGAAGTTACCAGATGAAATTTTGTCCTTAAAAATTTCCCTCCAAAATGTTTCTCATGCTGATTATTAAGTAGATTCATGTTAATCATGCTGATTATTAAGTAGATTTATGGAAAAAAAAAATCCCATATAAGAATTTGGGGTTTAAAAGTGCTAGAAAAAAAATACAGACTTTTTTGATGTCTTGTCTGACATCTCACTAGATGCTTCCTGTTTTGCTATTCATGTTCTTTGAAATAATTTTCAGTGTGCCTGGAAAACTCACCTTTAGATGAGAAAGAAGCTTTCCAGGGCACTTTGAATGCCTTCAGCTTTCAAAGGATCTGTGTTTGATGCTAAAGTCCTGTTTTCAGAATCCTGGCATCTTGCTCAGATCAAAGCTGGTGTTTGGAAGGGGTTTGTTAGTTAGATATTTATTATTTAAGTGTCTCCTCAAACTTCCAAGCTCTTTGTCTGGAAATGGAGGTGAATAGGGAAAAGCAGAGCCTGCCAAGAGGTGTTGGATACCCAGCAGTGGCAGTGTGAGAGCACCACAGAACCGGGCCCAGGAGGAGCAGAAAAAAGAAGGAGTGTGGATACACTGATGGCTGAGCAAATACAGGGATGAGGAGCTGAATTCCCAAGTCAATATTTAGGTGGATTTTTGAAGTTTGCTGAACAAAGGAGATTTTTCTTCCAAAGTTCTCGTCAGAATTTGAGGCCATAGGAGGAGGATGCTGATCACTTTAACACTCATTAGTGACTCTGGCACTCAGAGTCTCCCCAGGGAATTCCAGGAGCGTGGTGGGAGCCTTGGATTGCAGGCTCAGGGTGGTGACACAGGAGTTTCCATGAGTGCCAAGCCTGGAGATGGGCATAATGAACCCCCCTCCTGCTCCATCCCTGCAGGAATTTGGGGTGCCTGGGGGTCACTGCAGAGGCTCCCACATACAACTTATTATCTCACCATGTCCAGCTGGATACAGGCTGCAACCTCCTGGTTAAGTCCTGCTGGTGCAGCTGACTGAACAAATGATCAGCACCAAAGTTGGCTGTTCCAGAGGAATCCAGGCTGTCCCTTCCTTCAGCATCTGTAGGGGTTTGCCATAGGTACAGCTCTGGGATCAGGGCAGTGCTGGCTGTCATCAAGTGCAGGAAGTGCCAGTTTGCCATATCAGTTTTTATTGCAGAGGAATGAACATCTGTGGCACTCATGTCTTTCACTCTGGTGTTTGTTCTGGTAGGTTTTCAGATTGGGAATGAAATCACAGAATCACAGTGACTTTGGGCTGGGAGGGACCTTAAAGCCCTGTTTATTCCACATCCCCTGCCATGGGCTGGGACATCTTCCCCTGTCCCAGGCTGCTCCAAGCTCTGTCCAACCTGGTCTTGGACATTTCCAGGGATCCAGGGGCAGCCACAGCTTCTCTGGGCACCTGTGCCAGGGCCTGCCCACCCTCACAGGGAACAATTTATCCCATATATCCAACCTAAATTTCCCCTTTTTCAATCTGAACCCCTTCCCCCTTGTCCTGTCACTCCAGTTCCTGATGAACAGTCCCTCTCCAGCTTCCCTGGAGCCCCTTCAGATCCTGCAAGGGACTCTCAGGTCTCCACACAACCTTCTCTTCTCCAGGCTCAACATTCCCAACTCTCCCAGCCTTTCTCCATAGAGAAGGTGCTCCAGTCCCTTCATCAGTGTAATGGCTTCCTCTGGACTTTCTCCAACAGTTCCATGTCCTTCTTATGCTAGGGACATCAGAACCATGGGCAGAATTATCTCATCAGGGGTCAGAGCCTTCCATTCCCAGCCCCTGCTTGGAGTGAACGTATCCCCTGCACTGCAGAGATGTGTTGGGCACTGTATGTAAAGAATGTCCTTCCAAAATAAAAGATGAATTTATTGAGATGCTCTCAATAGGATTTATGAAGGTAATGGGTATTGCAGTTTTGATTTTAACCTTTACAGAATAAATTTCAAGTTTGGTTAGGTCTGAACTGGAAATAAAGTATGAGTTGCAGTTATTCTATGCGTGTGTTATCACCCCACCCTCCATCCCATGCAAACAGAATAATTTGACTTACTTTATTTTACTTATTTTCCTGACTGTCAGTGTTGTGCTGGGAGGAGAAGCTGTTGGTGCAGGGGCTGGGGGGACACAGCTGAGCTGCCAGCAGGGCTGTGCAGGGACAGGGTGACAGTGCCAGCCCTTCCAGGGCACTGCTCAGCTGCTGCTCAGCACCATGTGAGCTCTTCAAGTGCTCTCACACTATAAATAGCCCAGCACTTTGTTGTTTGTGGCTTTTTATTAATAAACATCAACAGTATTTTTGGAGAATATTTATAATAATTGGGGGATAGATTAAATGGTTTGTATTTCCGGACTGGGAGGGAGTTTGGGTTTCATTAACATCAGCAAAGTGCCAGCATGTCCACCGTTTTAAAATTTTGCTTTAAATATAAATATCAATATTATATGCTGAATGTGTTTATTTTATTATGACATTTTATTATTTAAATTATTGATATTACTATTGTTTGGATCATGAAGGATCATGAAGCCTCTGTTTATACAGTAACCCTGTTACCAGAGCAAGTGTTAATCACCTAAAACTAAAAAGACACTGTGTTACTCAAAGTGATACTTTGTACCCTGGTCCTAAAGGCTTTTTTTTGTTTATTAACTCTTAGGACCCTTCTAAGTCTTACAAGAAAGCTGGAGAAGTTGCATCGGTTGAGTTACACGTGGAAGAAGGTATCGAAGTAGAAACAACCCCTTTATCTAAGAAAGTTTCCCCATTGCATTCTGAAATGACAGATTATATAAAGTCATCTCCTCCGACTCTTATCAGTAGCCATAATTCTGACTTAAAGGATAGAACAGAAATTAACGGAGCAACAACTGTCACAGAAAAATTGGCTCAACTTATTGCAACTTGTCCTCCTTCCAAGTCTTCCAAAACAAAACAGAAGAAGCCTGGAAGTGGCAATGGAACTACATCTGGTTTGGTGAAAGACTCTGGGAAGAAGCTGCCAGGAACCATAACTGCGAGTGGGTTGGTTAACAAAGATTTGGTGAAGAAACTGCCAGGCTCTGGGATTGCTGTTGGATTGGTGAACAAGGACTCAGGGAAGAAGCCATTAGGGATTGGCAGTGCAGCCATATTGGTTAACAAAGACTCTGGGAAGAAGCCCCAAGCAATCAGCCCATTAATTGGATTGGTTAGCAAGGACTCTGGGAAGAGGCCTCCAGGTATCAGCACTCCAACAGGGTTAGTCCACAAGGATTCAGGAAAGAAGCAGCCAGTGACCAGCTCTGCAGTTGGATTGATCAGCAAAGATGTGGGGAGGAAACTTCCAGGGATCAGCACTCCAACTGCACTGACTAACAAGGAGCCTCTCAAGAAGCCAGTAGGGATCAGCACTCCAGCAGGATTGGTTAACAAGGATGCTGGGAAGAAGTTGTTGGGAATAAATAGTCCTACAGGTCTGCTTAACAAGGATTCTGGGAGGAAGATGCCAGGGACTGGGAACAGCACAGTTCTGGTTAACAAAGACTCTGGAAGGAAGACACCAGGGATTGGCAGCCCGATGGGACTGGTTAGCAAGGACCCTGGGAGGAAGATGCCAGGAATTAGCAGTCCTGTGGGATTGGTTAGCAAGGACTGTGGGAAGAAGCCAGCAGGGATTGGCAGTCCGGCTGGTTTGGCTAACAAGGACTCTGGAACTCTGAAAGCAGACTCCCTTGTGCCCTCCTCAGAGCCCTTTAAGCTTCCTTGCAATTCAAACCTCAGTAGCCTTGAAAGCCATGAGCCTGGGGATTTACTGAAGGAAAATACTACCAGCAAAACCTTTGAGAAGCACATTATGAGACAGAACAGAGAAAGTATCTTGGACAAGTTTTCGATTCGGAAAGAAATTGCTGATGTAGGCAAAGAGATGTTCAATGAAGGAATGTGTGTTCCACAGGATGCCTACTCATCCAGTGAGAAAGGGATTTATGAAACATCTAAGCACGAAAAGCAGCCTCCAGTTTATTGCACTTCACCAGACTTCAGGACAGGAGGTGCCTCGGAGGTGTCGACAGCCAAGTCCCCGTTCAGTGCAGTGGGAGAGGGGAATCTCCCGTCTCCTTCCCCCACGGTGTCTGTCCCTACCCTGAACAGGAGCCTCTCCACAGCCTCCTCCCAGCTGGCGTCCAACTCATTGCACTTAAGTTCCACAGCAGAGCTCTTGGAAGGCATTTCAGATCCGATGGGCAAAACGCCGTTCTCCTCGGACAGCACCCTCCTGAGTCTGAACAGGACATTGAACCACACCCTCGGCACCGATTTTAAAGGTGCTGAGAAAGACTTAAGTGATTCAAAAGCATCTTACATGGAAACTTCCAGAACAAGTCCCCCCGCAGGGAAAAAACCCATTTTGGCATCTGAGACAAGCATCCACGCTACTGTCACCCCTTCAGTAGTTAGTTTTACCAGCTTGTTTGGTAGCAAGCAGTTCCTCAAGATCGGTGCAATAGCTGCATCCGAGAAATCCTGCCAAGGAGCAAAAAACCTGAGCAGCACTCAGCAATCAAAACCTTTAAAGAAAAGAAAAGGAAGGAAGCCACGATGGACTAAAGTGGTGTCAAGAAGCGCGTGCAGACCTCCAAAGGGTCTGGAACTAGAAAGGTCAGAGCTTTTTAAAAATATATCCTACAGTGCACTATCGAGCAGTAATTTGGAGCAGGCCAAATTCCTGAAAAACATCGGATCGTCCTCATTTGTGGAGCATGAATTTGTCAAACATCAGTTGCCAAAGCTGAATGAAGCTAATGGACAGTCTCTGGCACTGCTGGCTGAGACTGACAAACAAACTCAGAAGTTCTACAGCACTCACAAACAGCCCTCTAGCTTGTGTATGTCAGATGATTTCTTACCTGACATATACAAACCCAAGAGAGGAAGACCTAAATCCAAGGAAATGCCAGAACTCGAAGGTCCCCCCAAAAGAACTCTTAAGATCCCAGCATCAAAAGTCTTCTCAGTGCAGTCAAAAGAAGAGCAAGAACCTCCAATTTTGCAGCCTGAAGTCGAAATTCCCTCCCTAAAACAAAGCTTATCAGGACAAGCTTTTCCTAAAAAGAGAGGGAGACCTAAAAGGCAGATCCGGTCATCGATTAAAATGAAACCACCTATTCTGTCCGTGGCACCTTTTGTTGGAACAGAGAACTCGAGCAAGATGGGGCCTGAAAGTGAGCAGCATCGACCTGGGGAGTTCTTTGAGAGGAAGGACCAGCTCCGAGGGCCAGAAGAAGTCCAAAGCCCCAGTATTTGTAGCATGAGTGATTTGGAAGTAGACTCAGACAGAAAAGTTGCCAAGAGAAATAACGGACAGTTAATGAAAACAATTATTCGAAAAATAAATAAAATGAAAACTCTGAAGAGAAAGAAACTTCTGAATCAGATTCTGTCCAGTACAGTGGAACCGAATACCAAAGGGAAGATGCAATCCAAGCTCCACAACACCGTGTCAACTCTCGCTGCCACATTTGGTTCAAAACTAGGCCAGCAAATCAATGTCAGCAAGAAAGGAACAATTTACATAGGAAAAAGGAGAGGGAGGAAACCTAAAGCTGTCCTGAATGGCATTTTAGCCAGCAGTGCTGCCAGTCTGACAGTTCTGGAGAAGTCTGCCCAGCAAGCTCCCGGTACGTCCCTAGGACAAGTCCTTCCCCACTTGCTGCCCTCGGCAGCGAATCCCTCGGAGATCCTCCCATCCCCGGTTTGCTCCCAGTCCTCGGCCGTGAGCGGGGGCCAGAGCCCCGTGAGCAGCGACGCGAGCTTCATCGAGCCCAGCTCGGTGCCCTACCTGCACCTCCACTCCAGACAGGGCAGCGTGGTGCAGACGCTGGCCATGAAGAAAGCGGCCAAGGGGAGGAGGAGATTGTCCCCACCGACGCTGCTGCCCAACTCCCCGTCCCACCTGAGCGAGCTGACGTCGCTCAAAGAGGCCACCCCTTCCCCCGTGAGCGAGTCCCACAGCGACGAGACCATCCCCAGCGACAGCGGGATAGGCACGGACAACAACAGCACTTCGGACCGAGCCGAGAAGTTCTGCGGGCAGAAGAAGAAAAGGCACTCGTTTGACCACGTGTCCCTCATCCCACCCGAGACTTCCACCGTGCTGAGCAACCTGAAGGAAAAGCACAAACACAAGTGCAAGCGCCGCAGCCACGATTACCTCAGCTACGACAAGATGAAGAGGCAGAAGCGAAAAAGGAAAAAGAAGTACCCTCAGCTCCGAGGCAGGCAGGACCCCGACTTCCTCGCTGAGTTAGAGGAGTTAATAAGTCGATTAAGTGAAATTAGAATAACCCACAGAAGTCACCATTTTATACCCCGAGATTTGCTGCCTACCATTTTTAGGATAAATTTCAATAGTTTCTACACCCACCCTACTTTTCCTTTAGATCCTTTGCACTACATTAGAAAACCTGATTTAAAGAAAAAGAGAGGCAGGCCTCCAAAAATGCGGGAAGCGATGGCAGAAATGCCTTTCATGCATAGCCTCAGCTTTCCCCTGTCCAGCACCGGGTTCTACCCCTCCTATGGCATGCCTTACTCCCCTTCTCCCCTGGCAGCTGCTCCCATAGGATTAGGTTATTATGGAAGGTACCCTCCAACTCTTTACCCTCCTCCACCCTCTCCTTCTTTCACCACCCCCCTGCCCCCACCTTCCTACATGCATACAGGCCACCTGCTTCTCAACCCCACCAAATACCACAAGAAGAAGCATAAGCTCCTGCGCCAGGAAGCTTTCCTCACCACGAGCAGGACTCCTCTGCTGTCCATGAGCACGTACCCCAGCGTCCCACCCGAGATGGCCTATGGCTGGATGCTGGAACACAAGCACAGGCACCGCCACAAGCACCGGGAGCACCGCTCCTCCGAGCAGCCACAGGTTTCCATGGACACCATCACGGCCAACAGCTCCTCCAGAACGGTTCTGGAGTCCTTGAAGCGTTACAGGTTTGGGAAGGAGGCTGTTGGTGATAGGTACAAACATAAAGAGAAACACAGATGCCACATGTCTTGTCCTCACCTGTCACCTTCCAAGGGTTTGCTAAGCAGAGATGAGCAGTGGGTTAGGAGAGAACCTTCGGAGTCGAATTCTTTGGCGCTGGGATTGCAGACACCTCTGCAGATAGACTGCTCCGAAAATTCCCCAGCCCTGTCCCTGGGGGGATTCACTCCCAGCTCGGAGCCAGCCAGCAGCGATGAACACACAAACCTTTTCACAAGTGCAATAGGCAGCTGCAGAGTCACCAGCTCTGCCAGCACCAACGGACGTAAAAAGTTACCCGAGAGCCCTGGACTCTTCGGCGGGCAGGACGCGTCGCTCAGCCGGCCCCTCCGCAAGGAGCCTGTGCCTTCCCTGGAGAAGGCCCTGCAGCCACTGGCAGGTAAGGGAGCTCGTGCTGGGCCTGCTTTCCACGAGTCTTGCTGGGTTCTGTTGTACCAACCTGCTGGAGCAGGGGGCAGTGAGGCTTTGGCTCTGCAGGGATCAGTGCTGGGGTCCAGCCCTGCCCCTGCCCTCACTGAGGGCTCTGTTCCTGCAGTGTCAGCACAGACTGACATGGGATCTCACCCACAGCACTCTGTCCCTCCTCCCAACAGACTCCTCTTGCTTCCTTACAGGCTAAGGACGCTTTCTCATGCAAAGGTCTTTGCTTTTTCCATACTGTTTTAATTTTCTGGAGAAATGAGAGAAAGTTTCTTGTTGGTGATGGAGAGGAAAGGGGGAGACTGAAGGTCCATCAGAATCCGCTTTTATTGGGGACTTACAAGGACTTATATACTATTTTAGAGACTAACAATGTGTACTACAAAGATTTAGGTAAAATCAAATACACAAACTTATGCATATCACAATATTCCTTGGCTGTCACTGGTTAATGAAATTTCCTCTTCCCAGAGAGCTGTCTGATTGGATCTTCTTGCAATCTTAACTCAATCTCAGAGTTCCGTTTGCTTTTGCCAAGGCATCTTGTTTATCAGTTCTTTGATGCTAATAAGGTCCAAGGTGCTATCAGACTTGTGTATTCCCATAGTTTCTCACGATTTTTGAGAATTTCAAAGCCATGTTTCTGTTTGAAGGTTTGGTTGGTTTGGTTCAGACCAGCTGTTGCTGCTACTGTTGTGAGTAATGTTTCCATTTAAGAAAATGTTTTCTATTCATTTTGTAACTCCATTTTGGTTATTTGACAGTCTCTGCTGCAACAGAGCTTTCAATCCCTGCCTTGAAGGCCTCTTGCAACACCTCAGAACGGCTGAGGTTGATGCTGGGGATGCCTGAGACCAAACTTAGAAATTTTGGATTTATTCATAGTTGGGAAATGCATCTGACAGCCTCGAGCAAAACTGGAACAGGAGGAGCAGGAACAGGAGCTTGTCATTTGCATAACATTAAGGAAAAGAAAAGATAACCTGCAAAGGGCAAGTGTGGCTTGTGCTCCTGCCTGTTTCCAGTGTGTGAAGGAAGCCTGAGCTGCTTCTCCCTCCCCTTCTTGCTTACATTCTCCCTTGAAGTTTAAATCACTGTCCAGAGCCACTTGTGACACGTATTTCACAGAGCAAGAACCAGCTACCAGGACTGAATAATCCCTCCTCACATTCCTGGCTCTCATCTTGCTCCTTCCCATGGGATACTCCTGTTCTGATGCCTCCTGACACCTCCTTTGCTCTCCACATGTGTATGGACAGGGATTTTCTCTTGCAGGGTTTATGTTTTCCTTCTTTATTTTAAGCACAGTTGGAAGCAGCTGGATCTTTGACAAATTCGTAATTCTTTGTGCTGGTACTGAAATTACTTGAGGTGGTGAGTGGAGTGTGGAGAAGGCAGCAGAGCCATGAGATTGCTTCTCCTGCAGTGATGGAAAGGGAAGTTCCAAGTGCTGGGTCACTCACAGGGTTAAATTTGGCTCTGAGGAGTGAACTGGTTGTGCAGCTCTGGGAATTGTGAGCATTCCCACCTGGAACCTGGCTGTTTTGTGAGGCTGGCATTTGGCTTGGTGTCCAGCTCATTCCTGAGGAGCTCCCAGTGCCCCACAGCACTTGGAAAACTTAAACCACGGCTGGTAAAAAGCCCCAGGAAAGAGAAATGCTCGATTTGGAGTTTTTAGATCCATGTTGTGTTTGGGGTGTTTTGGTTTTAGCTGTGGTGCCAAATGGTGATTCTGAATCTGTGACCATGGAGGATTAAAAGAAAGGCACAGATGGAGGGAAAACTTTAGTGCATCAAAGATTATTTATAAAACCAGGTGCAGTTTAGGTGCGTGGTGGAGAAGTGATGGATCAGACACTTGAAATAAGCAGTCAGGGCTCAGCAACAGGGAACCCATCCAGAATGGATCTTTGGGATCCACAGGGAATGTTTGTGATTCTTTATTTCAGAGTATTCCATGTGGAAAACCTACATCACCTCCACAGCCTTTTGAACATAAACCTGGCCTAACTCATTGAACAAATTCTTTTTGCGACATTGGCCGATGCCGGATATTTCCAGAGGTTTGCCCGTGTCTGAGTTGTGTTAGAAAAGCCTTGTGTTGGATGTTAGTGCAGACAGGACTCCCGAGGAGGTCGGAGTTTACCGGGAGGTGCAGCACAGGTGGAAGTTCCCACGCTGAGGCTGCTGTGTGACCTTGGCACAGGCACAGCGGCGCAGGTCACAAGGCTCTGGTGTTTTGTCCTTTGTCCGGGGGAGTTTTGTAGGGCACTGCTGCCTGTTCATGCCAGGTGCTGTTCCTGAATTCTGCACCTTTACATTACTTTGGACAGCAGATGCTGTGTCATAGGCCAGCCCTGATGTGCTGCTTACCTCTGTGCCCTCGGTGTGTTCCACTTCAGTCCTGGCTGGAAGCGGGGAGGAAAACCCCGGGGCCGGGCCGTGTGTGGGGACTGGTACCCCTGAACAGTCGGTGCCATTTCCGTTCCCTCTGCCAGCACCGGGCCCGGTGCGAGGCTGCTCCTGCTCTGCCTGCCTCGCCCTCAGTGAGGTGCAGGTGCCGTTCTGTCCCTTTCCGTGGGATTCCATGTCCCTTTCCGGTGTTACCGAGCACGACCGTGTGGGCTCCTGCGGTGACCCGGGCAGTCCCAGACCATGTGTCGGTCCCTGCGCCGCGCTTTATCCCGAGGTTTCCCGGTCGTGTGTTGGTCCCTGCCCCCAGAGGTTCCCATCCTTGTGTCCATCCCTGCCCGAGGGGTCTCGGTCGCTTTCCCGAGGGGTCCCGAGGGGTCCCGGCCCTTCCCGTTCCGCCCCGGGACCGCGGGACCGGCGGGCAGCAGCGCCTCCTGGCGGCGCCGCCGCTCCTGTCCCGTGTCCCACCGAGCCCGGTGGGGCGGGGGGAGCCGAGCGGGGCAGGAGCGGCGGAGCGAGTCCCGGGATGCTGAGCAGGGTGAGGGCGTGGCACACAGGGCCCCGGAGCACCGGCGGTGACAGCCCCCGGGACACCGCGGTGACAGCCCCCGGGACACTGGTGACAGCCCCCGGGACACTGCGGTGACAGCCCCGGGACAATGCGGTGACAGCCCCGGGACACTGCG